>CAXAJV010000350.1:347400-666400 GCA_963969225.1 Xylocopa violacea
GCATTCTAACATCTCGGATGTAATATTTTACTACATTCCTGGCTCGTCGGCCCCTACTTCCGGGTGGGAAAATTATATACGTCTATAACGTTATATATCATAACCTGAGGCAACCTAACATGTCGAACGTAATATTTTACAACATACCCGGCGCTTCGGCCCTTACTTCTCGGTGGGAACATTATATACGTCTATAACGCTATATATCCTAGCTTAAGGCAACCTAACATCTCGCATGTAATATTTTACAACATTCCTGGCTCGTTGGCCCCTACTTCTCTGTGGTAACATTATATACGTCTATACCGCTATATATCCTCCCCTAAGGCAACCTAACACTTCGAATCTAATATTTTTAACATTCCTGACACGTCGGCACCTACTTCTCGGTGGGAACAGTTTATACGTCTATAACGTTATATATCCTAACCTAAGGCAACTTAACATGTCGAATGTAATATTTTACAACATTCCCGCCGCTTCGGTCCCAACTTCTCTGTGGAAACATTATATACGTCTATAACGTTATATATACTAGCCTAAGGCAATCTAACATCTCGGATGTAATATTTTACTACACTCCTGGCGCGTCGGCACCTACTTCTCGCTGGGAACACTATATACGTCTATAGCGTTGTATATCCTAACCTGAGGGAAAATATCGTCTCGGATGTAATGTTTTACAACATTCCTGGCCTGTCGGCGCCTACATCTCGGTGGGGACTTTATATACGTCTATAACGTTATATATCCTAACCTAAGGCAACCTAACACCTCGGATGTAATGTTTAACAACATTCCTGTCTCGTCGGCCCCTACTTCTCGGTGGCAACATTATATACGTCTATAACGTTATATATCCTAACCTAAGGCAACCTAACATGTCGAACGTAATATTTTACAACATTCCTGGCATGCAAGTCCCTACTTCTCTGTGGTAACATTATATACGGCTATAACGTTATATATCCTAGCCTAAGGAAACCTAACATCTCGGATGTAATATGTTACAACATTCCCCGCGCGTCGGCCCCTACTTCTTTGTCGGAACATTGTATACGTCTATAACGCTATATATCCTAGCTTATGGTAAACTAACATGTCGAGTGTAATATTTTACAACATTCCTGGCTCGTCGGCCCCTACTGCTCGGTGGGAACATTATATACGTCTTTAACGTTATATATGCAGGCCTAAGGCAATCCTAACATGTCGAATGTAATATTTTCCAACATTCCTGGCGCCTCGGCCCCTACTTCTCGGTGGGAACATTATATACGTCTATAACGTTATATATCCTAGCCTGAGGCAACCTAACATCTCGGATGTAATATTTTACAACATTCCTGGCTCATCGGCCCCTACTTCTCGGTGGGAACAATATATACGTCTGTAACGTTATATATCCTATCCTAAGGCAACCTAACATGTCGGATGTAATATTTTACTACATTCCTGGCTACATCGGCCCCTACCTCTCTGTGGGAACATTATATACGTCTATAACGCTATATATGCAAGCCTAAGGCAATCCTAACATGTCGAATGTAATATTTTCCAACATTCCTGGCGCGTCGGCCCCTACTTCTCGGTGGGAACATTATATACGTCTATAACGTTATATATCCTAGCCTGAGGCAACCTAACATGTGGAGCGTAATATTTTACAACATTCCTGGCTCGTCGGCCCAAACTTCTAGGTGGAAACATTATATACGTCTACAACGTTATATATCCTAGCCTAAGGCAACCTAACGTGTCGAATGTAATATTTTACAACATTCCTGGCGCGACGGCCGCAACTTCTCGGTGGAAACATTATATACGTCTATAACGTTATATATCCTAGCCTAAGGCAACCTAACGTGTCGAATGTAATATTTTACAACATTCCTGGCGCGACGGCCGCTACTTCTCGGTGGGAACATTATATACGTCTATAACGCTATATATCCTAGCCTAAGGCAACCTAACATGTCGAATGTAATATTTTACAACATTCCCGGCGCTTCGGCCCCTACTTGTCGGTGGGAACATTAAATACGTCTATAACGCTATATATCCTACCTTAAGGCAACCTAACATCTCGGATGTAATATTTTACAACATTCCTGTCTCGTCGGCCGATACTTCTCGGTGGGAATATTATATACGTCTGTAAGGCTATATATCGTAGCTTAAGGCAACCTAACATGTCGAATGTAATATTTCACAACATTCCTGGCGCGTCGGTACCTCCTTCTCGGTGGGAACAGTATATAAGTCTATAACGTTATATATCCTATCCTAAGGCAACCTAACATGTCGAATGTAATATTGGACAACATTCCTTTCGTGTCGTCCAGTACTTCTCGGTGGGAATATCATATACGTCTAAAACGTTATATATCCTAGCCTACGGCAATCCTAACATGTCGAATGTACTATTTTACAACATTCCAGGCGCGTCAGGGACTACTTCTCCGTGGGAACATTATATAAGTCAATAACGTTATATATCCTAAACTAAGGCAACCTAGCACCTCGGGTGTAATATTTTACTGCATTCCTGGCACGTCGGCCCGTACCTATTGGCGGGAACATTATATAAGTCAATAACGTGATATATCCTAACCTAAGGCTACCTAACATCTCGGATGTAATATTTTACTACATTCCTGGCACGTCGGCCCCTACCTCTCGGTGGGAACATTATATACGTCTATAACGATATATATGCAAGCCTAAGGCAATCCTAACATGTCGAATGTAATATTTTCCAACATTCCTGGCGCGTCGGCCCCTACTTCTCGGTGGGAACATTATATACGCATATAACGTAATATATCCTAGCCTGAGGCAACCTAACATCTCGGATGTAATATTTTACAACATTCCTGGCTCATCGGCGCCTACTTCTCAGTGGGAACAATATATACGTCTATAACGTTATATATCCTAACCTAAGGCAACCTAACACCTCGGATGTAATGTTTAACAACATTCCTGGCTCGTCGGCCCCTACTTCTCGGTGGGAACATTATATACGTATATAACGTTATATATCCTAACCTAAGGCAACCTAACATGTCGAACGTAATATTTTACAACATTCCTGGCTCAGGGGCCCCTAATTCTCGGCGGGAACAATATACACGTCTATAACGTTATATATCCTAACCTATGGCAACCTAACACCTCGGATGGTACGTTTTACAACATTCCTGGCTCATCAGCCCCTACTTCTCGGTGGCAACACTATATACGTCTATAACGTTATATATACTAACCTAAAGATACCTAACGTGTCGGATGTAATATTTTACAACATTCCTGGCTCATCGGCCCCTACTTCTCGGTGGGAACAATATATAAGTCTATAACGTCATATACCCTAACCTAAGGCAACCTAACACCTCGGATGTAATATTTTACTACATTCCTGGCACGTCGGGCCCTACTTCTCGGTGGGGACATTATATACGCCTATAACGCTATATATCCTAGCCTAAGGTAACCTAACATGTCGAACGTAATATTTTACAACATTCCTGGCTCATCGGCCCCTCCTTCTCGGTGGCAACACTATATACGTCTATAACGTTATATATACTAACTTAAGGCAACCTAACATCTCTACCGTAATATTTTACAACATTCCTGGCATGCAAGTCCCTACTTCTCTGTGGTAACATTATATACGGCTATAACGTTATATATCCTAGCCTAAGGAAACCTAACATTTCGGATGTAATATGTTACAACATTCCCCGCGCGTCGGCCCCTACTTCTTTGTCGGAACATTGTATACGTCTATAACGCTATATATCCTAGCTTAGGGTAACCTAACATGTCGAGCGTAATATTTTACAACATTCCTGGCTCGTCGGCCCCTACTTCTCGGTGGGAACATTATATACGTCTATAACGTTATATATGCAAGCCTAAGGCAATCCTAACATGTCGAATGTAATATTTTCCAACATTCGTGGCGCCTCGGCCCCTACTTCTCGGTGGGAACATTATATACGTCTATAACGTTATATATCCTAGCCTGAGGCAACCTAACATCTCGGATGTAATATTTTACAACATTCCTGGCTCATCGGCCCCTACTTCTCGGTGGGAACAATATATACGTCTGTAATGTTATATATCCTAGCCTGGGGCAACCTAACACATCGGATGTAATATTTTACAACATTCCTGGCTCATCGGCCCCTACTTCTCGGTGGGAACAATATATACGTCTATAACGTTATATATCCTAACGTAAGGCAACCTAACACCTCGGATGTAATGTTTAACAACATTCCTGGCTCATCGGCCCCTACTTCTCGGTGGCAACGCTATATACGTCTATAACGTTATATATCCTAACCTAAGGCAACCTAACATCTCGGATGTAATATTTTACTACATTCCTGGCACGTCGGGCCCTACTTCTCGGTGGGGACATTATATACGTCTATAACGCTATATATCCTAGCCCAAGGTAACCTAACATGTCGAGCGTAATGTTCTACAACATTCCTGGCTCATCGGCCCCTCCTTCTCGGTGGCAACACTATATACGTCTATAACGTTATATATACTAACTTAAGGCAACCTAACATCTCTACCGTAATATTTTACAACATTCCTGGCATGCAAGTCCCTACTTCTCTGTGGTAACATTATATACGGCTATAACGTTATATATCCTAGCCTAAGGAAACCTAACATCTCGGATGTAATATGTTACAACATTCCCCGCGCGTCGGCCCCTACTTCTTTGTCGGAACATTGTACACGTCTATAACGCAATATATCCTAGCTTAGGGTAACCTAACATGTCGAGCGTAATATTTTACAACATTCCTGGCTCGTCGGCCCCTACTTCTCCGTGGGAACATTATATACGTCTATAACGTTATATATCCTAACCTAAGGCAACCTAACATGTCGAACGTAATATTTTACAACATTCCTGGCTCATCGGCCCCTACTTCTCGGTGGGAACAATATATACGTCTATAACGTCATATACCCTAACCTAAGGCAACCTAACACCTCGGATGTAATATTTTACTACATTCCTGGCACGTCGGGCCCTACTTCTCGGTGGGGACATTATATACGCCTATAACGCTATATATCCTAGCCTAAGGTAACCTAACATGTCGAGCGTAATGTTCTACAACATTCCTGGCTCATCGGCCCCTCCTTCTCGGTGGCAACACTATATACGTCTATAAAGTTATATATACTAACTTTAGGCAACCTAACATGTCTACCGTAATATTTTACAACATTCCTGGCATGCAAGTCCCTACTTCTCTGTGGTAACATTATATACGGCTATAACGTTATATATCCTAGCCTAAGGAAACCTAACATCTCGGATGTAATATGTTACAACATTCACCGCGCGTCGGCCCCTACTTCTTTGTCGGAACATTGTACACGTCTATAACGCTATATATCCTAGCTTAGGGTAACCTAACATGTCGAGCGTAATATTTTACAACATTCCTGGCTCATCGGCCCCTACTTCTCGGTGGGAACAATATATACGTCTATAACGTTATATATCCTAGCCTAAGGCAACCTAACATGTCGGATGTAATATTTTACTACATTCCTGGCACGACGGCCCCTACCTCTCGGTGGGAACATTATATACGTCTATAACGATATATATGCAAGCCTAAGGCAATCCTAACATGTCGAATGTAATATTTTCCAACATTCCTGGCGCGTCGGCCCCTACTTCTCGGTGGGAACATTATATACGCATATAACGTTATATATCCTAGCCTGAGGCAACCTAACATCTCGGATGTAATATTTTACAACATTCCTGGCTCATCGGCGCCTACTTCTCAGTGGGAACAATATATACGTCTATAACGTTATATATCCTAACCTAAGGCAACCTAACACCTCGGATGTAATGTTTAACAACATTCCTGGCTCGTCGGCCCCTACTTCTCGGTGGGAACATTATATACGTATATAACGTTATATATCCTAACCTAAGGCAACCTAACATGTCGAACGTAATATTTTACAACATTCCTGGCTCAGGGGCCCCTAATTCTCGGCGGGAACAATATACACGTCTATAACGTTATATATCCTAACCTATGGCAACCTAACTCCTCGGATGGTACGTTTTACAACATTCCTGGCTCATCAGCCCCTACTTCTCGGTGGCAACACTATATACGTCTATAACGTTATATATACTAACCTAAAGATACCTAACATGTCGGATGTAATATTTTACTACATTCCTGGCACGTCGGCCCCTACTTCTCGGTGGGAACATTATATACGTCTATAACGTTATATACGCAAGCCTAAGGCAATCCTAACATGTCGAATGTAATATTTTCCAACATTCCTGGCGCCTCGGCCCCTACTTCTCGGTGGGAACATTATATACGTATATAACGTTATATATCCTAGCCTGAGGCAACCTAACATCTCGGATATAATATTTCACTACATTCCTGGCACGTCGGCCCCTACCTCTCGGTGGGAACATTATATACGTCTATAACGCTATATATGCAAGCCAAAGGCAATCCTAACATGTCGAATATAATATTTTCCAACATTCCTGGCGCGTCGGCCCCTACTTCTCGGTGGGAACATTATATACGTCTATAACGTTATATATGCAAGCCTAAGGCAATCCTAACATGTCGAATGTAATATTTTCCAACATTCGTGGCGCCTCGGCCCCTACTTCTCGGTGGGAACATTATATACGTCTATAACGTTATATATCCTAGCCTGAGGCAACCTAACATCTCGGATGTAATATTTTACAACATTCCTGGCTCATCGGCCCCTACTTCTCGGTGGGAACAATATATACGTCTGTAATGTTATATATCCTAGCCTGGGGCAACCTAACACATCGGATGTAATATTTTACAACATTCCTGGCTCATCGGCCCCTACTTCTCGGTGGGAACAATATATACGTCTATAACGTTATATATCCTAACGTAAGGCAACCTAACACCTCGGATGTAATGTTTAACAACATTCCTGGCTCATCGGCCCCTACTTCTCGGTGGCAACGCTATATACGTCTATAACGTTATATATCCTAACCTAAGGCAACCTAACATCTCGGATGTAATATTTTACTACATTCCTGGCACGTCGGGCCCTACTTCTCGGTGGGGACATTATATACGTCTATAACGCTATATATCCTAGCCCAAGGTAACCTAACATGTCGAGCGTAATGTTCTACAACATTCCTGGCTCATCGGCCCCTCCTTCTCGGTGGCAACACTATATACGTCTATAACGTTATATATACTAACTTAAGGCAACCTAAAATCTCTACCGTAATATTTTACAACATTCCTGGCATGCAAGTCCCTACTTCTCCGTGGGAACATTATATACGTCTATAACGTTATATATCCTAACCTAAGGCAACCTAACATGTCGAACGTAATATTTTACAACATTCCTGGCTCATCGGCCCCTACTTCTCGGTGGGAACAATATATACGTCTATAACGTCATATACCCTAACCTAAGGCAACCTAACACCTCGGATGTAATATTTTACTACATTCCTGGCACGTCGGGCCCTACTTCTCGGTGGGGACATTATATACGCCTATAACGCTATATATCCTAGCCTAAGGTAACCTAACATGTCGAGCGTAATGTTCTACAACATTCCTGGCTCATCGGCCCCTCCTTCTCGGTGGCAACACTATATACGTCTATAAAGTTATATATACTAACTTTAGGCAACCTAACATGTCTACCGTAATATTTTACAACATTCCTGGCATGCAAGTCCCTACTTCTCTGTGGTAACATTATATACGGCTATAACGTTATATATCCTAGCCTAAGGAAACCTAACATCTCGGATGTAATATGTTACAACATTCACCGCGCGTCGGCCCCTACTTCTTTGTCGGAACATTGTACACGTCTATAACGCTATATATCCTAGCTTAGGGTAACCTAACATGTCGAGCGTAATATTTTACAACATTCCTGGCTCATCGGCCCCTACTTCTCGGTGGGAACAATATATACGTCTATAACGTTATATATCCTAGCCTAAGGCAACCTAACATGTCGGATGTAATATTTTACTACATTCCTGGCACGTCGGCCCCTACCTCTCGGTGGGAACATTATATACGTCTATAACGATATATATGCAAGCCTAAGGCAATCCTAACATGTCGAATGTAATATTTTCCAACATTCCTGGCGCGTCGGCCCCTACTTCTCGGTGGGAACATTATATACGCATATAACGTTATATATCCTAGCCTGAGGCAACCTAACATCTCGGATGTAATATTTTACAACATTCCTGGCTCATCGGCGCCTACTTCTCAGTGGGAACAATATATACGTCTATAACGTTATATATCCTAACCTAAGGCAACCTAACACCTCGGATGTAATGTTTAACAACATTCCTGGCTCGTCGGCCCCTACTTCTCGGTGGGAACATTATATACGTATATAACGTTATATATCCTAACCTAAGGCAACCTAACATGTCGAACGTAATATTTTACAACATTCCTGGCTCAGGGGCCCCTAATTCTCGGCGGGAACAATATACACGTCTATAACGTTATATATCCTAACCTATGGCAACCTAACTCCTCGGATGGTACGTTTTACAACATTCCTGGCTCATCAGCCCCTACTTCTCGGTGGCAACACTATATACGTCTATAACGTTATATATACTAACCTAAAGATACCTAACATGTCGGATGTAATATTTTACTACATTCCTGGCACGTCGGCCCCTACTTCTCGGTGGGAACATTATATACGTCTATAACGTTATATACGCAAGCCTAAGGCAATCCTAACATGTCGAATGTAATATTTTCCAACATTCCTGGCGCCTCGGCCCCTACTTCTCGGTGGGAACATTATATACGTATATAACGTTATATATCCTAGCCTGAGGCAACCTAACATCTCGGATATAATATTTCACTACATTCCTGGCACGTCGGCCCCTACCTCTCGGTGGGAACATTATATACGTCTATAACGCTATATATGCAAGCCAAAGGCAATCCTAACATGTCGAATATAATATTTTCCAACATTCCTGGCGCGTCGGCCCCTACTTCTCGGTGGGAACATTATATACGTCTATAACGTTATATATCCTAGCCTGAGGCAACCTAACATCTCGGATGTAATATTTTACAACATTCCTGGCTCATCGGCCCCTACTTCTCGGTGGGAACAATATATACGTCTATAACGTCATATACCCTAACCTAAGGCAACCTAACACCTCGGATGTAATATTTTACTACATTCCCGGCACGTCGGGCCCTACTTCTCGGTGGGGACATTATATACGCCTATAACGCTATATATCCTAGCTTAGGGTAACCTAACTTGTCGAGCGTAATGTTCTACAACATTCCTGGCTCATCGGCCCCTCCTTCTCGGTGGCAACACTATATACGTCTATAAAGTTATATATACTAACTTAAGGCAACCTAACATCTCTACCGTAATATTTTACAACATTCCTGGCATGCAAGTCCCTACTTCTCTGTGGTAACAATATATACGGCTATAACGTTATATATCCTAGCCTAAGGAAACCTAACATCTCGGATGTAATATGTTACAACATTCCCCGCGCGTCGGCCCCTACTTCTTTGTCGAAACATTGTACACGTCTATAACGCTATATATCCTAGCTTAGGGTAACCTAACATGTCGAGCGTAATATTTTACAACATTCCTGGCTCGTCGGCCCCTACTTCTCGGTGGGAACATTATATACGTCTATAAAGTTATACATCCTAACCTAAGGCAACCTAACATGTCGAACGTAATATTTTACAACATTCCTGGCTCATCGGCCCCTCCTTCTCGGTGGCAACACTATATACGTCTATAACGTTATATATACTAACTTAAGGCAACCTAACATCTCTACCGTAATATTTTACAACATTCCTGGCATGCAAGTCCCTACTTCTCTGTGGTAACATTATATACGGCTATAACGTTATATATCCTAGCCTAAGGTAACCTAACATTTCGGATGTAATATGTTACAACATTCCCCGCGCGTCGGCCCCTACTTCTTTGTCGGAACATTGTATACGTCTATAACGCTATATATCCTAGCTTAGGGTAACCTAATATGTCGAGCGTAATATTTTACAACATTCCTGGCTCGTCGGCCCCTACTTCTCGGTGGGAACATTATATACGTCTATAACGTTATATATGCAAGCCTAAGGCAATCCTAACATGTCGAATGTAATATTTTCCAACATTCGTGGCGCCTCGGCCCCTACTTCTCGGTGGGAACATTATATACGTCTATAACGTTATATATCCTAGCCTGAGGCAACCTAACATCTCGGATGTAATATTTTACAACATTCCTGGCTCATCGGCCCCTACTTCTCGGTGGGAACAATATATACGTCTGTAACGTTATATATCCTAGCCTGGGGCAACCTAACACCTCGGATGTAATATTTTACAACATTCCTGGCTCATCGGCCCCTACTTCTCGGTGGGAACAATATATACGTCTACAACGTTATATATCCTAACCTAAGGCAACCTAACACCTCGGATGTAATGTTTAACAACATTCCTGGCTCATCGGCCCCTACTTCTCGGTGGCAACGCTATATACGTCTATAACGTTATATATCCTAACCTAAGGCAACCTAACATCTCGGATGTAATATTTTACTACATTCCTGGCACGTCGGGCCCTACTTCTCGGTGGGGACATTATATACGTCTATAACGCTATATATCCTAGCCTAAGGTAACCTAACATGTCGAGCGTAATGTTCTACAACATTCCTGGCTCATCGGCCCCTCCTTCTCTGTGGCAACACTATATACGTCTATAACGTTATATATACTAACTTAAGGCAACCTAACATCTCTACCGTAATATTTTACAACATTCCTGGCATGCAAGTCCCTACTTCTCTGTGGTAACATTATATACGGCTATAACGTTATATATCCTAGCCTAAGGAAACCTAACATCTCGGATGTAATATGTTACAACATTCCCCGCGCGTCGGCCCCTACTTCTTTGTCGGAACATTGTACACGTCTATAACGCTATATATCCTAGCTTAGGGTAACCTAACATGTCGAGCGTAATATTTTACAACATTCCTGGCTCGTCGGCCCCTACTTCTCGGTGGGAACATTATATACGTCTATAACGTTATATATCCTAACCTAAGGCAACCTAACATGTCGAACGTAATATTTTACAACATTCCTGGCTCATCGGCCCCTCCTTCTCGGTGGCAACACTATATACGTCTATAACGTTATATATACTAACTTAAGGCAACCTAACATCTCTGCCGTAATATTTTACAACATTCCTGTCATGCAAGTCCCTACTTCTCTGTGGTAACATTATATACGGCTATAACGTTATATATCCTAGCCTAAGGAAACCTAACATCTCGGATGTAATATGTTACAACATTCCCCGCGCGTCGGCCCCTACTTCTTTGTCGGAACATTGTATACGTCTATAACGCTATATATCCTAGCTTAGGGTAACCTAACATGTCGAGCGTAATATTTTACAACATTCCTGGCTCGTCGGCCCCTACTTCTCGGTGGGAACATTATATACGTCTATAACGTTATATATCCTAGCCTGAGGCAACCTAACATCTCGGATGTAATATTTTACAACATTCCTGGCTCATCGGCCCCTACTTCTCGGTGGGAACAATATATACGTCTATAACGTCATATACCCTAACCTAAGGCAACCTAACACCTCGGATGTAATATTTTACTACATTCCTGGCACGTCGGGCCCTACATCTCGGTGGGGACATTATATACGCCTATAACGCTATATATCCTAGCCTAAGGTAACCTAACATGTCGAGCGTAATGTTCTACAACATTCCTGGCTCATAGGCCCCTCCTTCTCGGTGGCAACACTATATACGTCTATAAAGTTATATATACTAACTTAAGGCAACCTAACATTTCTACCGTAATATTTTACAACATTCCTGGTATGCAAGTCCCTACTTCTCTGTGGTAACATTATATACGGCTATAACGTTATATATCCTAGCCTAAGGAAACCTAACATCTCGGATGTAATATGTTACAACATTCCCCGCGCGTCGGCCCCTACTTACTTGTCGGAACATTGTACACGTCTATAACGCTATATATCCTAGCTTAGGGTAACCTAACATGTCGAGCGTAATATTTTACAACATTCCTGGCTCGTCGGCCCCTACTTCTCGGTGGGAACATTATATACGTCTATAAAGTTATACAGCCTAACCTAAGGCAACCTAACATGTCGAACGTAATATCTTACAACATTCCTGGCTCATCGGCCCCTCCTTCTCGGTGGCAACACTATATACGTCTATAACGTTATATATACTAACTTAAGGCAACCTAACATCTCTACCGTAATATATTACAACATTCCTGGCATGCAAGTCCCTACTTCTCTGTGGTAACATTATATACGGCTATAACGTTATATATCCTAGCCTAAGGAAACCTAACATTTCGGATGTAATATGTTACAACATTCCCCGCGCGTCGGCCCCTACTTCTTTGTCGGAACATTGTATACGTCTATAACGCTATATATCCTAGCTTAGGGTAACCTAACATGTCGAGCGTAATATTTTACAACATTCCTGGCTCGTCGGCCCCTACCTCTCGGTGGGAACATTATATACGTCTATAACGTTATATATGCAAGCCTAAGGCAATCCTAACATGTCGAATGTAATATTTTCCAACATTCGTGGCGCCTCGGCCCCTACTTCTCGGTGGGAACATTATATACGTCTATAACGTTATATATCCTAGCCTGAGGCAACCTAACATCTCGGATGTAATATTTTACAACATTCCTGGCTCATCGGCCCCTACTTCTCGGTGGGAACAATATATACGTCTGTAATGTTATATATCCTAGCCTGGGGCAACCTAACACATCGGATGTAATATTTTACAACATTCCTGACTCATCGGCCCCTACTTCTCGGTGGGAACAATATATACGTCTATAACGTTATATATCCTAACCTAAGGCAACCTAACACCTCGGATGTAATGTTTAACAACATTCCTGGCTCATCGGCCCCTACTTCTCGGTGGCAACGCTATATACGTCTATAACGTTATATATCCTAACCTAAGGCAACCTAACATCTCGGATGTAATATTTTACTACATTCCTGGCACGTCGGGCCCTACTTCTCGGTGGGGACATTATATACGTCTATAACGCTATATATCCTAGCCTAAGGTAACCTAACATGTCGAGCGTAATGTTCTACAACATTCCTGGATCATCGGCCCCTCCTTCTCGGTGGCAACACTATATACGTCTATAACGTTATATATACTAACTTAAGGCAATCTAACATCTCTACCGTAATATTTTACAACATTCCTGGCATGCAAGTCCCTACTTCTCTGTGGTAACATTATATACGGCTATAACGTTATATATCCTAGCCTAAGGAAACCTAACATCTCGGATGTAATATGTTACAACATTCCCCGCGCGTCGGCCCCTACTTCTTTGTCGGAACATTGTACACGTCTATAACGCTATATATCCTAGCTTAGGGTAACCTAACATGTCGAGCGTAATATTTTACAACATTCCTGGCTCGTCGGCCCCTACTTCTCCGTGGGAACATTATATACGTCTATAACGTTATATATCCTAACCTAAGGCAACCTAACATGTCGAACGTAATATTTTACAACATTCCTGGCTCATCGGCCCCTACTTCTCGGTGGGAACAATATATACGTCTATAACGTCATATACCCTAACCTAAGGCAACCTAACACCTCGGATGTAATATTTTACTACATTCCTGGCACGTCGGGCCCTACTTCTCGGTGGGGACATTATATACGCCTATAACGCTATATATCCTAGCCTAAGGTAACCTAACATGTCGAGCGTAATGTTCTACAACATTCCTGGCTCATCGGCCCCTCCTTCTCGGTGGCAACACTATATACGTCTATAAAGTTATATATACTAACTTAAGGCAACCTAACATGTCTACCGTAATATTTTACAACATTCCTGGCATGCAAGTCCCTACTTCTCTGTGGTAACATTATATACGGCTATAACGTTATATATCCTAGCCTAAGGAAACCTAACATCTCGGATGTAATATGTTACAACATTCCCCGCGCGTCGGCCCCTACTTCTTTGTCGGAACATTGTACACGTCTATAACGCTATATATCCTAGCTTAGGGTAACCTAACATGTCGAGCGTAATATTTTACAACATTCCTGGCTCGTCGGCCCCTACTTCTCGGTGGGAACATTATATACGTCTATAAAGTTATACATCCTAACCTAAGGCAACCTAACATGTCGAACGTAATATTTTACAACATTCCTGGCTCATCGGCCCCTCCTTCTCGGTGGCAACACTATATACGTCTATAACGTTATATATACTAACTTAAGGCAACCTAACATCTCTACCGTAATATTTTACAACATTCCTGGCATGCAAGTCCCTACTTCTCTGTGGTAACATTATATACGGCTATAACGTTATATATCCTAGCCTAAGGAAACCTAATATCTCGGATGTAATATGTTACAACATTCCCCGCGCGTCGGCCCCTACTTCTTTGTCGGAACATTGTACACGTCTATAACGCTATATATCCTAGCTTAGGGTAACCTAACATGTCGAGCGTAATATTTTACAACATTCCTGGCTCGTCGGCCCCTACCTCTCGGTGGGAACATTATATACGTCTATAACGTTATATATGCAAGCCTAAGGCAATCCTAACATGTCGAATGTAATATTTTCCAACATTCGTGGCGCCTCGGCCCCTACTTCTCGGTGGGAACATTATATACGTCTATAACGTTATATATCCTAGCCTGAGGCAACCTAACATCTCGGATGTAATATTTTACAACATTCCTGGCTCATCGGCCCCTACTTCTCGGTGGGAACAATATATACGTCTGTAATGTTATATATCCTAGCCTGGGGCAACCTAACACATCGGATGTAATATTTTACAACATTCCTGACTCATCGGCCCCTACTTCTCGGTGGGAACAATATATACGTCTATAACGTTATATATCCTAACCTAAGGCAACCTAACACCTCGGATGTAATGTTTAACAACATTCCTGGCTCATCGGCCCCTACTTCTCGGTGGCAACGCTATATACGTCTATAACGTTATATATCCTAACCTAAGGCAACCTAACATCTCGGATGTAATATTTTACTACATTCCTGGCACGTCGGGCCCTACTTCTCGGTGGGGACATTATATACGTCTATAACGCTATATATCCTAGCCTAAGGTAACCTAACATGTCGAGCGTAATGTTCTACAACATTCCTGGATCATCGGCCCCTCCTTCTCGGTGGCAACACTATATACGTCTATAACGTTATATATACTAACTTAAGGCAATCTAACATCTCTACCGTAATATTTTACAACATTCCTGGCATGCAAGTCCCTACTTCTCTGTGGTAACATTATATACGGCTATAACGTTATATATCCTAGCCTAAGGAAACCTAACATATCGGATGTAATATGTTACAACATTCCCCGCGCGTCGGCCCCTACTTCTTTGTCGGAACATTGTACACGTCTATAACGCTATATATCCTAGCTTAGGGTAACCTAACATGTCGAGCGCAATATTTTACAACATTCCTGGCTCGTCGGCCCCTACTTCTCCGTGGGAACATTATATACGTCTATAACGTTATATATCCTAACCTAAGGCAACCTAACATGTCGAACGTAATATTTTACAACATTCCTGGCTCATCGGCCCCTCCTTCTCGGTGGCAACACTATATACGTCTATAACGTTATATATACTAACTTAAGGCAACCTAACATCTCTACCGTAATATTTTACAACATTCCTGGCATGCAAGTCCCTACTTCTCTGTGGTAACATTATATACGGCTATAACGTTATATATCCTAACCTAAGGAAACCTAACATCTCGGATGTAATATGTTACAACATTCCCCGCGCGTCGGCCCCTACTTCTTTGTCGGAACATTGTACACGTCTATAACGCTATATATCCTAGCTTAGGGTAACCTAACATGTCGAGCGTAATATTTTACAACATTCCTGGCTCGTCGGCCCCTACTTCTCGGTGGGAACATTATATACGTCTATAAAGTTATACATCCTAACCTAAGGCAACCTAACATGTCGAATGTAATATTTTACAACATTCCTGGCTCATCGGCCCCTCCTTCTCGGTGGCAACACTATATACGTCTATAACGTTATATATACTAACTTAAGGCAACCTAACATCTCTACCGTAATATTTTACAACATTCCTGGCATGCAAGTCCCTACTTCTCTGTGGTAACATTATATACGGCTATAACGTTATATATCCTAGCCTAAGGAAACCTAACATTTCGGATGCAATATGTTACAACATTCCCCGCGCGTCGGCCCCTACTTCTTTGTCGGAACATTGTATACGTCTATAACGCTATATATCGTAGCTTAGGGTAACCTAACATGTCGAGCGTAATATTTTACAACATTCCTGGCTCGTCGGCCCCTACTTCTCGGTGGGAACATTATATACGTCTATAACGTTATATATCCTAACCTAAGGCAACCTAACACCTCGGATGTAATGTTTAACAACATTCCTGGCTCATCGGCCCCTACTTCTCGGTGGCAACACTATATACGTCTATAACGTTATATATCCTAACCTAAGGCAACCTAACATCTCGGATGTAATATTTTACTACATTCCTGGCACGTCGGGCCCTACTTCTCGGTGGGGACATTATATACGTCTCTAACGCTATATATCCTAGCCTAAGGTAACCTAACATGTCGAGCGTAATGTTCTACAACATTCCTGGCTCATCGGCCCCTCCTTCTCGGTGGCAACACTATATACGTCTATAACGTTATATATACTAACTTAAGGCAACCTAACATCTCTACCGTAATATTTTACAACATTCCTGGCATGCAAGTCCCTACTTCTCTGTGGTAACATTATATACGGCTATAACGTTATATATCCTAGCCTAAGGAAACCTAACATCTCGGATGTAATATGTTACAACATTCCCCGCGCGTCGGCCCCTACTTCTTTGTCGGAACATTGTACACGTCTATAACGCTATATATCCTAGCTTAGGGTAACCTAACATGTCGAGCGTAATATTTTACAACATTCCTGGCTCGTCGGCCCCTATTTCTCCGTGGGAACATTATATACGTCTATAACGTTATATATCCTAACCTAAGGCAACCTAACATGTCGAACGTAACATTTTACAACATTCCTGGCTCATCGGCCCCTACTTCTCGGTGGGAACAATATATACGTCTATAACGTCATATACCCTAACCTAAGGCAACCTAACACCTCGGATGTAATATTTTACTACATTCCTGGCACGTCGGGCCCTACTTCTCGGTGGGGACATTATATACGCCTATAACGCTATATATCCTAGCCTAAGGTAACCTAACATGTCGAGCGTAATGTTCTACAACATTCCTGGCTCATCGGCCCCTCCTTCTCGGTGGCAACACTATATACGTCTATAACGTTATATATACTAACTTAAGGCAACCTAACATCTCTACCGTAATATTTTACAACATTCCTGGCATGCAAGTCCCTACTTCTCTGTGGTAACATTATATAAGGCTATAACGTTATATATCCTAGCCTAAGGAAGCCTAACATCTCGGATGTAATATGTTACAACATTCCCCGCGCGTCGGCCCCTACTTCTTTGTCGGAACATTGTACACGTCTATAACGCTATATATCCTAGCTTAGGGTAACCTAACATGTCGAGCGTAATATTTTACAACATTCCTGGCTCGTCGGACCCTACTTCTCGGTGGGAACATTATATACGTCTATAACGTTATATATCCTAACCTAAGGCAACCTAACATGTCGAACGTAATATTTTACAACATTCCTGGCTCATCGGCCCCTCCTTCTCGGTGGCAACACTATATACGTCTATAACGTTATATATACTAACTTAAGGCAACCTAACATCTCTACCGTAATATTTTACAACATTCCTGGCATGCAAGTCCCTACTTCTCTGTGGTAACATTATATACGGCTATAACGTTATATATCCTAACCTAAGGAAACCTAACATCTCGGATGTAATATGTTACAACATTCCCCGCGCGTCGGCCCCTACTTCTTTGTCGGAACATTGTACACGTCTATAACGCTATATATCCTAGCTTAGGGTAACCTAACATGTCGAGCGTAATATTTTACAACATTCCTGGCTCGTCGGCCCCTACTTCTCGGTGGGAACATTATATACGTCTATAATGTTATACATCCTAACCTAAGGCAACCTAACATGTCGAACGTAATATTTTACAACATTCCTGGCTCATCGGCCCCTCCTTCTCGGTGGCAACACTATATACGTCTATAACGTTATATATACTAACTTAAGGCAACCTAACATCTCTACCGTAATATTTTACAACATTCCTGGCATGCAAGTCCCTACTTCTCTGTGGTAACATTATATACGGCTATAACGTTATATATCCTAGCCTAAGGAAACCTAACATTTCGGATGTAATATGTTACAACATTCCCCGCGCGTCGGCCCCTACTTCTTTGTCGGAACATTGTATACGTCTATAACGCTATATATCCTAGCTTAGGGTAACCTAACATGTCGAGCGTAATATTTTACAACATTCCTGGCTCGTCGGCCCCTACTTCTCGGTGGGAACATTATATACGTCTATAACGTTATATATGCAAGCCTAAGGCAATCCTAACATGTCGAATGTAATATTTTCCAACATTCGTGGCGCCTCCGCCCCTACTTCTCGGTGGGAACATTATATACGTCTATAACGTTATATATCCTAGCCTGAGGCAACCTAACATCTCGGATGTAATATTTTACAACATTCCTGGCTCATCGGCCCCTACTTCTCGGTGGGAACAATATATACGTCTGTAACGTTATATATCCTAGCCTGGGGCAACCTAACACATCGGATGTAATATTTTACAACATTTCTGGCTCAGGGGCCCCTAATTCTCGGCGGGAACAATATACACGTCTATAACGTTATATATCCTAACCTATGGCAACCTAACACCTCGGATGGTACGTTTTACAACATTCCTGGCTCATCAGCCCCTACTTCTCGGTGGTAACACTATATACGTCTATAACGTTATATATACTAACCTAAAGATACCTAACATGTCGGATGTAATATTTTACTACATTCCTGGCACGTCGGCCCCTACTTCTCGGTGGGAACATTATATACGTCTATAACGTTATATATGCAAGCCTAAGGCAATCCTAACATGTCGAATGTAATATTTTCCAACATTCCTGGCGCGTCGGCCCCTACTTCTCGGTGGGAACATTATATACGTCTATAACGTTATATATCCTAGCCTGGGGCAACCTAACATCTGGGATGTAATATTTTACTACATTCCTGGCACGTCGGCCCCTACCTCTCGGTGGGAACATTATATACGTCTATAACGCTATATATGCAAGCCAAAGGCAATCCTAACATGTCGAATGTAATATTTTCCAACATTCCTGGCGCGTCGGCCCCTACTTCTCGGTGGGAACATTATATACGTCTATAACGTTATATATCCTAGCCTGAGGCAACCTAACATCTCGGATGTAATATTTTACAACATTCCTGGCTCATCGGCCCCTACTTCTCGGTGGGAACAATATATACGTCTATAACGTTATATATCCTAGCCTAAGGCAACCTAACATGTCGGATGTAATATTTTACTACATTCCTGGCACGTCGGCCCCTACCTCTCGATGGGAACATTATATACGTCTATAACGCTATATATCCTAGCTTAAGGCAACCTAACGTGTCGAATGTAATATTTTACAACAGTCTTGGCTCGTCGGCACCTACTTCTCGGTGGGAACATTATATAAGTCAATAACGTTATATATCCTAACCTAAGGCAACCTAACATTTCGGGTGTAATATTTAACTACATTCCTGGCACGTCGGCCCCTACTTCTCTTTGGGAACATTATATACGTCTATAACGCTATATATCCTAGCCTAAGGCAACCTAATATTTCGAATGTAATATTTTATAACATTCCTGGCTAGTCGGCCCCCACTTCTCGGTGGGAACATTATATACATCTATAACGTAATATAACATAACCTAACCCATCTAGCCCCTCGCTGGTAATGTTTTACAGAAACTCCGTCGTGTCTGACCGTACCTCTCCGTAGGAACATTATATACGTCTATAACGTTATATATCCTAACCTAAGGCAACCTCACACCTCGGATGTAGTATTTTACAACATTCCAGGCGGGTCGGCCCCTACTTCTCGGTGGGCACATTATATACGTCTATTACGTAATATAACCTAACCTAACCCATCTGGAACCTCGCCGTTAATGTTTTACAGAATCCCGTTCGTGTCGTCCCCTATGTCTCGGTGGGGACATAATATACGTCTATAACGTTATACATCCTAACCTAAGGCAACCTTACGTGTCAGGTGTATTATTTTACACCATTCCTGGCGTGTCGGCCCCTACTTCTCGAGGGGAGCATTATATACGTCTATAATGTAACATAACCTAACCTAAACCATCTAGTCCCTCGCTGGTAATGTTTTTCAGAATCCCGTTCGTGTCGCCCCATACGCCTCGGTTGGTAAATTATGTATGTCTATAATGTTATATAGCCTAACTTAAGGCAACCTAACGTCTCGAATGCAGTATTTTACAACATATCTGGCAGGTTGGCCCATACCTCTCTGTTCGAACATTACATACGTCTATAACGTAATATAACCTAGCCTAACCCATCTAGCCTTTCGCTGGTAATGATTTACAGAATCCCGGTCGTGTCGGCCCGTACGTCTCTGTTGGGACATTATATACGTCTATACAGTTATATACCCTAACCTAAGGCAGCCTAACACCTCGGATGTAGTATCATACAACTATACTGGCATGTCGGCCCCTACTTCTCGGTGGGGACACTATATACGTCTATAACGTTATATATCCCAACCTAAGGCAACCTAACATCTCGAATGTAATATTTTACTACATTCCTGTCACGTCGGCCCCTACTTCTCGGTGGGAACATTATATAAGTCAATAACGTTGTATGTCCTAACTTGAGGCAACATAACATCTGGGATGTAATATTCCTGGCGTGTCGTCGCCTACTTCTGGATGGGGACATTATATACATCTATAATGTTATTCATCCTAACCTAAGGGAACCTAACATCTCGGGTGTAATATTTTACAACATTCCTGAAGCGTCGGCCCCTATTTCTCGTTGGAAATATTATATACGTCTATAACGTTATATATCCTAGCCTAAGGCAACCTAACATGTCGAATGTAATATTTTACAACATTCTGGCGTGTCGTCGCCTGCTTTTCG
Organism: Xylocopa violacea; assembly: GCA_963969225.1. NCBI lineage: Eukaryota > Metazoa > Arthropoda > Insecta > Hymenoptera > Apidae > Xylocopa > Xylocopa violacea. The sequence continues at coordinate 368,940 of CAXAJV010000350.1, forward strand.
AAGGTGACATTATATACGTCTATAACGTCTTATATCCTAACCTAACGCAACCTAACATCTGGGATGTAATATTTTACAACATTCCTGGCATGTCGGACCCTATGTCTCGGTGGGTACATTATATACGTCTATAACGTTGTATATACTCACCTAACGCAATCTAACATCTGGGATGTAATATTTTACAACATTCCTGGCATGCAAGTCCCTACTTCTCTGTGGTAACATTATATACGGCTATAACGTTATATATCCTAGCCTAAGGAAACCTAACATCTCGGACGTAATATGTTACAACATTCCCCGCGCGTCGGCCCCTACTTCTTTGTCGGAACATTGTATACGTCTATAACGCTATATATCCTAGCTTAGGGTAACCTAACATGTCGAGCGTAATATTTTACAACATTCCTGGCTCGTCGGCCCCTACTTCTCGGTGCGAACATTATATACGTCTATAACGTTATATATCCTAACCTAAGGCAACCTAACATGTCGAACGTAATATTTTACAACATTCCTGGCTCAGGGGCCCCTAATTCTCGGTGGGAACAATATACACGTCTATAACGTTATATATCCTAACCTATGGCAACCTAACACCTCGGATGGTACGTTTTACAACATTCCTGGCTCATCAGCCCCTACTTCTCGGTGGCAACACTATATACGTCTATAACGTTATATATACTAACTTAAAGATACCTAACATCTCGGATGTAATATTTTACTACATTCCTGGCACGTCGGCCCCTACTTCTCGGTGGGAACATTATATACGTCTATAACGTAATATAACATAACCTAACCCATCTAGCCCCTCGCTGGTAATGTTTTGCAGAAACTCGGCCGTGTCGGACCGTACCTCTCCGTAGGAACATTATATACGTCTATAACGTTATATATCCTAACCTAAGGCAACCTCACACCTCGGATGTAGTATTTTACAACATTCCAGGCGGGTCGGCCCCTACTTCTCGGTGGGCACATTATATACGTCTATTACGTAATATAACCTAACCTAACCCATCTGGAACCTCGCCGTTAATGTTTTACAGAATCCCGTTCGTGTCGTCCCCTATGTCTCGGTGGGGACATAATATACGTCTATAACGTTGTACATCCTAACCTAAGGCAACCTTACGTGTCAGGTGTATTATTTTACACCATTCCTGGCGTGTCGGCCCCTACTTCTCGGGGGGAGCATTATATACGTCTATAACGTAATATAACATAACCTAACCCATCTAGCCCCTCGCTGGTAATGTTTTGCAGAAACTCGGCCGTGTCGGACCGTACCTCTCCGTAGGAACATTATATACGTCTATAACGTTATATATCCTAACCTAAGGCAACCTCACACCTCGGATGTAGTATTTTACAACATTCCAGGCGGGTCGGCCCCTACTTCTCGGTGGGCACATTATATACGTCTATTACGTAATATAACCTAACCTAACCCATCTGGAACCTCGCCGTTAATGTTTTACAGAATCCCGTTCGTGTCGTCCCCTATGTCTCGGTGGGGACATAATATACGTCTATAACGTTGTACATCCTAACCTAAGGCAACCTTACGTGTCAGGTGTATTATTTTACACCATTCCTGGCGTGTCGGCCCCTACTTCTCGGGGGGAGCATTATATACGTCTATAATGTAACATAACCTAACCTAAACCATCTAGTCCCTCGCTGGTAATGTTTTTCAGAATCCCGTTCGTGTCGCCCCATACGCCTCGGTTGGTAAATTATGTATGTCTATAATGTTATATAGCCTAACTTAGGGCAACCTAACGTCTCGAATGCAGTATTTTACAACATATCTGGCAGGTTGGCCCATACCTCTCTGTTCGAACATTACATACGTCTATAACGTAATATAACCTAGCCTAACCCATCTAGCCTTTCGCTGGTAATGATTTACAGAATCCCGGTCGTGTCGGCCCGTACGTCTCTGTTGGGACATTATATACGTCTATACAGTTATATACCCTAACCTAAGGCAGCCTAACACCTCGGATGTAGTATCTTACAACTATACTGGCCTGTCGGCCCCTACTTCTCGGTGGGGACACTATATACGTCTATAACGTTATATATCCCAACCTAAGGCAACCTAGCATCTCGAATGTAGTATTTTACAACATTCCTGGCGTTACGGCTCCTACTTCTCGGTGGGAAAATTATATACTCCTATAACGTCGTATATCCTAACGCAAGGCAACCTAACATCTCGAATGTAATATTTTACTACATTCCTGTCCCGTCGGCACCTACTTCTCGGTGGGAACATTATATAAGTCAATAACGTTGTATATCCTAACCTAAGGCAACCTAACATCTCGGATGTAAAATTTTACTACATTCCTGGCACGTCGACCCTACTTCTCGGTGGGAACGTTATATACGTCTATAACGCTTTATATCCTAGCCTAAGGCAACCTGACATGTCGAATGTAATATCTTACAACATTCCTGGCGCGTCGGCACCTACTTCTCGGTGGCAACAGTATATACGTCTATAACGTTATATATCGTAAACTAAGGCAACCTATCATCCCTACCGTAATATTTTACAACATTCCTGGCATTCAAGTGCCTAGTTCTCTGCGGTAACATTATAAACGTTTATAACGTTAGATATCCTAACCTAAGGCAACCTAACATCTCTACCGTAATATTTTACAACATTCCTGGCGCGTCGGCACCTCCTTCTCGGTGGGAACAGTATATACGTCTGTAACGTTATATATCCTAAACTAAGGCAACCTATCATCTCTACCGTAATATTTTACAACATTCCTGGCATGCAAGTGCCTAGTTCTCTGTGGTAACATTATATACGTCTATAACGTTATATATCCTAACCTAAGGCAACGTAACATCTCTACCGTAATATTTTACAACATTCCTGGCGCGTCGGCACCTCCTTCTCGGTGGGAACAGTATATACGTCTATAACGTTATCTATCCTAGCCTAAGGCGACCTAACATGTCGAATGTAATATTTTACATCATTCATGGCGTGTCGTCGCCTGCTTCTCGATGGGGACTTTATATACGTCTATAACGTTGTATATCCTAACCTAACGCAACCTAACATCTGGGATGTAATATTCCTGGAGTGTCGTCGCCTACTTCTGGATGGGGACATTATATACATCTATAATGTTATTCATCCTAACCTAAGGGAACCTAACATCTCGGGTGTAATATTTTACAACATTCCTGAAGCGTCGGCCCCTATTTCTCGTTGGAAATATTATATACGTCTATAACGTTATATATCCTAGCCTAAGGCAACCCAAGATCTCGGATGTAATATTTTGCAGCATTCCTGGCGTGCCGGTCGTTACTTCTCTGTGGGAACATTATATACGCCTATATTGTTGTGTATCCTAGCCTACTTCAACCTAACACGTCGAGCGCATATTTTACAACATTCCTGGCTCGTCGGTCCCTACTACTCTGTGGTAACATTATATACGTCTATAACGTTATATATCCTAACCTAAGGCAACATAATATCTGGATGTAATGTTTTACAACATTCCTGGCGTGACGGTACCTACTTCCCGATGGGGACATTATATACGTCTATAACGTTGTATATCCAAACCTAAGGGAACCTAACATCTCGGGTGTAATATTTTACAAAATTCTAGTCGTGTCGGCCTGTAGTTCTCGGTGGTAACATTATATACGTCTATAACGTTATAAATCCTAACCTAAGGCAACCTTACATCTCGGATGTAATGTTTTATAACATTCCTGGCGTGTCGGCTCTTAGTTCTCGGTGGGAACATTATATATATCTATAACGTCATATATCCTAACCTAAGGCAACCTAACATCTCGAATGTAGTATTTTACAACATTCCTGGCGCGTCGGCCCCTACTTCTCGGTGAGAACATTATATAAGTCAATAACGTTGTATATCCTAACCTGAGGCAACATAACATCTGGGATGTAATATTTTACTACATTCCTGTCACGTCGGCCCCTACTTCTCGGTGGGAACATTATATACGTCTATAACGCTATATATCCTAGCTTAAGGCAACCTAACGTGTCGAATGTAATATTTTACAACATTCTTGGCTCGTCGGCACCTACTTCTCGGTGGGAACAATATATAAGTCAATAACGTTATATATCCTAACCTAAGGCAACCTAACATTTCGGGTGTAATATTTAACTACATTCCTGGCACGTCGGCCCCTACTTCTCGGTGGGAACATTGTATACGTCTATAACGCTATATATCCTAGCCTAAGGCAACCTAATATTTCGAATGTAATATTTTATAACATTCCTGGCTTGTCGGCCCCCACTTCTCGGTGGGAACATTATATACGTCTATAACGCTATATATCCTAGCCTAGGGTAACCTAACATGTTGACCGCAATATTTTACAACATTCCAGGCACGTCGGCTCCTACATCTCGGTGGGTACATTATATACGTCTATAACTTTATATATCCTAACGTAAGGCAACCTAACATCTCGGATGTAATATTTTACTACATTCCTGACCCGTCGGCCCCTACTTCTCGGTGGGAACATTATATACGTCTATAACGCTATATATCCTAGCCTAAGGCAACCTGACATGTCGAATGTAATATTTTACAACATTCCTGGCGCGTCGGCACCTAGTTCTCGGTGGGAACAGTATATACGTCTATAACGTTATATATCGTAAACTAAGGCAACCTATCATCCCTACCGTAATATTTTACAACATTCCTGGCATGCAAGTGTCTAGTTCTCTGTGGTAACATTATATACGTTTATGACGTTATATATCCTAACCTAAGGCAACCTAACATCTCTACCGTAATATTTTACAACATTCCTGGCGCGTCGGCACCTCCTTCTCGGTGGGAACAGTATATACGTCTATAACGTTATATATCCTAAACTAAGGCAACCTATCATCTCTACCGTAATATTTTACAACATTCCTGGCATGCAAGTGCCTAGTTCTCTGTGGTAACATTATATACGTCTATAACGTTATATATCCTAACCTAAGGCAACATAATATCTGGATGTAATGTTTTACAACATTCCTGGCGTGACGGTACCTACTTCCCGATGGGGACATTATATACGTCTATAACGTTGTATATCCAAACCTAAGGGAACCTAACATCTCGGGTGTAATATTTTACAAAATTCCAGACGTGTCGGCCTGTAGTTCTCGGTGGTAACATTATATACGTCTATAACGTTATAAATCCTAACCTAAGGCAACCTAACATCTCGGATGTAATATTTTACAACATTCCTGGCGTGTCGTCGCCTGCTTCTCGATAGCGACATTATATACATCTGTAAGGTTGTATATGCTAACCTAAGGCAACCTAACGTCTCGGATGTAATATTTTACAACATTCCTGACAAGTCGGCCCCTATTCCTCGGTGGGAACACTATATACGTCTATAACGTTATATATCCTAGCCTAAGGCGACCTAACATGTCGAATGTAATATTTTACAACATTCCTGACGCGTCGGCCCCTACTTCTCGGGGGGAATATTATATACGTCTATAACGCTATATATCCTGACTTAAGGCAACCTAACATGTCGAATGTGATATTTTACAAGATTCCTGGCGCGTAGGCACCTACTTCTCGGTGGGAACAGTATATACGTCTATAACGTTATATATCCTAAACTAAGGCAACCTATCATCTCTACCGTAATATTTTACAACATTCCTGGCATGCAAGTTCCTAGTTCTCTGTGGTAACAATATATACGTCTATAACGCTATATATCCTAGCCTAAGGCAACCTAACTCGTCGAATGTAATATTTTACAACATTCCTGGCGTGTCGTCGCCTGCTTCTAGATGGGGACATTATATACGTCTATAACGCTATATATCCTAGCCTAAGGCAACCTAACATCTCGGATGTAATATTTTACTACATTCCTGGCGCGCCGGCCCCTACTTCTAGCTGGGAACACTATATTCGTCTATAACGTTACAGATCCTAGCCTAAGGCAACCTAACATCTCGGATGTAGTATTTTACTACATTCCTGGCGCGCCGGCCCCTACTTCTCGGTGGGAACATTTTATATAACTATATCGCTATATATCATAACGTAAGGCAACCTAACATGTCGAGCATAATATTTCACAACATTGCTGGCGCGTCGGCATCTACTTCTCGGAGGGGACAGTATATAAGTCTATAACGTTATATATCCTAGCCTAAGGCAACCTAACTTCTCGGATGTAATATTTTACTACATTCCCGGCGCGCCGGACCCTACTTCTCGGTGGGAACATTATATACGTCTATAACGTTATATATCCTAGCCTAAGGCAAGCCTAACATCTCGGATGTAATATTTTTCAACATTCCTGGCGCGTCGGCACCTACTTATCGCTGGGAACAGTATATAAGTCTATAACGTTATATATCCCAACCTAAGGCAACCTAACATCGCGGATGTAATATTTTACTACATTCCTTGCTCGTCGGCTTCTACTTCTCGGTGGGAACATTATACATGTCTATAACATTACTTATCCTAGCCTAAGGCAACCTAACATCTCGGATGTTATATTTTAATACATTCCCGGCGCGCCGGCCCCTACTTCTCGGTGGGAACATTATATACGTCTATAACGCTATATATCCTAGCCTAAGGCAAACCTAACATCTCGGATGTAATATTTTACAACATTCCTGGCGCGTCGGCATCTACTTCTCGGTGGGAGCAGTATATAAGTCCATAACGTTATATATCCTAACCTAAGGCAACCTAACATCACGGATGTAATATTTTAATGCATTCCTGGCTCGTCGGCCCCTACTTCTCGGTGGGAACATTATATACGTCTATAACGCTATATATCCTAGCCTAAGGCAACCTAACATCTCGGATGTAATATTTTACTACATTCCTGGCGCGCCGGCCCCTACTTCTCGCTGGGAACACTATATTCGTCTATAACGTTACACATCCAAGCCTAAGGCAACCTAACATCTCGGATGTACTATTTTACTACATTCCTGGCACGTCGGCCACTACTTCTCGGTGGGAACATTATATAAGTCTATAACGGTATATATCCTAGCCTAAGGCAAAATATCATGTCGAATGTAATATTTTCAAACATTCCCGTCACTTCGGCACCTACTTCTCGGTGAGAACATTATATACGTCTATAACGTTATATATCCTAGCCTAAGGCGGCCTAACATGTCGAATGTAATATTTTACATCATTCATGGCGTGTCGTCGCCTGCTTCTCGATGGGGACTTTATATACGTCTATAACGTTGTATATCCTAACCTAACGCAACCTAACATCTGGGACGTAATATTCCTGGCGTGTCGTCGCCTACTTCTGGATGGGGACATTATATACATCTATAATGTTATTCATCCTAACCTAAGGGAACCTAACATCTCGGGTGTAATATTTTACAACATTCCTGAAGCGTCGGCCCCTATTTCTCGTTGGAAATATTATATACGTCTATAACGTTATATATCCTAGCCTAAGGCAACCTAACATGTCGAATGTAATATTTTGCAACATTCTGGCGTGACGTCGCCTGCTTTTCGAAGGTCACATTATATACGTCTATAACGTCTTATATCCTAACGTAACGCAACCTAACATCTGGGATGTAATATTTTACAACATTCCTGGCATGTCGGACCCTATGTCTCGGTGGGTACATTATATACGTCTATAACGTTGTATATACTCACCTAACGCAACCTAACATCTCGAATGTAATATTTTGCAACATTCCTGCAATGTCGGTACCTACTTCTCTGTGGGATCATTGTATAAGTCTATAACGATATATGTCCTAGCCTAATGCAACCTAACATATCGGATGTAATATTTTACAACATTCTGGCTTGTCGGTCCCCACGTCTCGATCTGGACATTATATACGTCTATAACGTTATACATCCTAACCTAAGGGTACCTAACATGTCGAATGTAATATTTTACAAGATTCCTGGCGCGTAGGCACCTACTTCTCGGTGGGAACAGTATATACGTCTATAACGTTATATATCCTAAACTAAGGCAACCTATCATCTCTACCGTAATATTTTACAACATTCCTGGCATGCAAGTTCCTAGTTCTCTGTGGTAACAATATATACGTCTATAACGCTATATATCCTAGCCTAAGGCAACCTAACTCGGCGAATGTAATATTTTACAACATTCCTGGCGTGTCGTCGCCTGCTTCTCGATGGGGACATTATATACATCTATAACGTTATATATCCTAACCTAAGGGAACCTATCACTTCGAGTGTAATATTTTACAACATTCCTGACGCGTCGGCCGCTATTTCTCGGTGGGAACATTCTATACGTCTATAACGTTGTATATCCTAATCTAACGCAACCTAACATCTGGGATGTAATATTTTAAAACATTCCTGGCATGTCGGTCCCTACATCTCGGTGGGAACATTATATACGTCTATAACGATATATATCCTAACCTAATGCAACCCAACATCTCGGATGTAATATTTTACAACATTCCTGGCGCTTCGGCTGCTACTTTTCGGTGGGAACATTATATACGTCTATAACGTTACATATCATAACGTATGGCAACATAACATCTCGGATGTTATATTTTACAACATTCCTGGCGTGTCGTCGCCTGCTTCTCGATGGGGACTTTATATACGTCTATAACGTTGTATATTCTAACCTAACGTAACCTAACATCTGGGATGTAATATTTTACAACATTCCTTGCGTGTCGTCGCCTACTTCTGGATGGGGACATTATATACATCTCTAACGTTATATATCCTAACCTAAGGGAACCTAACATCTCGGGTGTAATATTTTACAACATTCCTGACGCGTCGGCCGCTATTTCTCGGTGGGAATATTGTATACGTCTATAACGTTGTATATCCTAACCTAACGCAACCTAACATCTGGGATGTAATATTATACAACATTCCAGGCATGTCGGTCCCTACTTCTCGGTGGGAACATTCTAGACGTCTATAACGTTGTATATCCTAACGTAAGGGAACCTAACATCTCGGGTGTAATATTTTACAACATTCCTCACGCGTTGGCCCCTATTTCTCGGTGGGAACATTATATACGTCTATAACGTTATATATCCTAGCCTAAGGCGACCTAAAATGTCGAACGTAATGTTTTACATCATTCCCGCTGTGTCGGCCCGTAGTTCTCGGTGGTAACAATACATACGACTATAACGGTATATATCCTAGCCTAAGTCAACCTAACATGTCGAATGTATTATTTTACCACATTCCTGGCTCGTTGGCCCCTACTTCTCGGTGGGAACATTATATATGTCTATAACGCTGTATGTCCTAGCCTGAAACAACCTAACATGTCGAATATAATATTTTACAATATTCCTGGCGCGTCGGCAACTACTTCTCGGTGGGAACTGTATATACGTCTATAACGTTATATATCCTAACCTAAGACAACCTAACATGTCGAATGTATTATTTTACCACATTCCTGGCTCGTTGGCCCCTACTTCTCGGTGGGAACATTATATACGTCTATAAAGTTATATCTCCTAACCTAAGGGAACCTAACACCACGGATGTAATATTTTACTACATTCCTGGCTCGTCGGCCCCTACTTCTCGGTGGGAACATTATATACGTCTATAACGTTACTTATCCTAGCCTAAGGCAACCTAACATCTCGGATGTAATATTTTACAACATTCCTGGCGCGTCGGCACCTACTTCACGGTGGGAACATTATATACGTCTATAACGCTATATATCCTAGCCTAAGGCAACCTAACATCTCGGATGTAATATTTTAATACATTCCTGGCGCGCCGGCCCCTACTTCTCGCTGGGAACACTATATTCGTCTATACCGTTACACATCCTAGCCTAAGGCAACCTCACATCTCGGATGTAATATTTTACTACATTCCTGGCACGCCGGCCCCTACTTCTCGGTGGGAACATTATATACGTCTATAACGTTATATATCCTAGCCTAAGGCGACCTAAAATGTCGAACGTAATGTTTTACATCATTCCCGCTGTGTCGGCCCGTAGTTCTCGGTGGTAACAATACATACGACTATAACGGTATATATCCTAGCCTAAGTCAACCTAACATGTCGAATGTATTATTTTACCACATTCCTGGCTCGTTGGCCCCTACTTCTCGGTGGGAACATTATATATGTCTATAACGCTGTATGTCCTAGCCTGAAACAACCTAACATGTCGAATATAATATTTTACAATATTCCTGGCGCGTCGGCAACTACTTCTCGGTGGGAACTGTATATACGTCTATAACGTTATATATCCTAACCTAAGACAACCTAACATGTCGAATGTATTATTTTACCACATTCCTGGCTCGTTGGCCCCTACTTCTCGGTGGGAACATTATATACGTCTATAAAGTTATATCTCCTAACCTAAGGGAACCTAACGTCACGGATGTAATATTTTACTACATTCCTGGCTCGTCGGCCCCTACTTCTCGTTGGAAATATTATATACGTCTATAACGTTATATATCCTAGCCTAAGGCAACCTAACATGTCGAATGTAATATTTTGCAACATTCTGGCGTGACGTCGCCTGCTTTTCGAAGGTCACATTATATACGTCTATAACGTCTTATATCCTAACGTAACGCAACCTAACATCTGGGATGTAATATTTTACAACATTCCTGGCATGTCGGACCCTATGTCTCGGTGGGTACATTATATACGTCTATAACGTTGTATATACTCACCTAACGCAATCTAACATCTGGGATGTAATATTTTAAAGCATTCCTGGCATGTCGGTCCCTACGTGTCGGTGAGAACATTATATACGTCTATAACGATATATATCCTAACCTAAGACAACCTTACATCTCGGATCTAATATTTTACAACATTCCTGGCGTGTCGTCGCCTGCTTCTCGATTGGGACATTATATACGTCTATAACGATGTATATGCTAACCTAAGGCAACCTAACATCTCGAATGTAATATTTTACAACATTCCTGCAATGTCGGTACCTACTTCTATGTGGGATCATTGTATAAGTCTATAACGATATATGTCCTAGCCTAATGCAACCTAACATATCGGATGTAATATTTTACAACATTCTGGCTTGTCGGTCCCCACGTCTCGATCTGGACATTATATACGTCTATAACGTTATACATCCTAACCTAAGGGTACCTAACATCTCGGGTGTAATATTTTACAACATTCCTGGAATTTCGGCCCGTAGTTCTCGGTGGTAATATTATATACATCTATAACGTTATATATCCTAGCCTAAGGCAACCTAACATCTCGGATGTAATATTTGACAACATTCCTGGCGTGTTAGCCCGTACTTCTCGGTGGGAACATCATACACGTCTATAGCGATATATATACTAACCGAAGGCAACCTAATACCTCGGATGTAATATTTTGCAACATTCCTGGCGCGTCGGCTCCTACTTTTCGGTGGGAACATTATATACGTCTATAACGTTATATATCCTAAGGTAAGGCAACATAACATCTCGGATGTAATATTTTACAACATTCCTGGCGTGTCGTCGCCTGCTTCTCGATAGCGACATTATATACATCTGTAAGGTTGTATATGCTAACCTAAGGCAACCTAACGCCTCGGATGTAATATTTTACAACATTCCTGACAAGTCGGCCCCTATTCCTCGGTGGGAACACTATATACGTCTATAACGTTATATATCCTAGCCTAAGGCGACCTAACATGTCGAATGTAATATTTTACAACATTCCTGACGCGTCGGCTCCTATTTCTCGCTGGGAACGTTATATAAGACAATAACGTTATATATCCTAACCTGTGGCAACCTAACATCTCGGATGTAATATTTTACTACATTCCTGGCACGTCGGCTCATACATCTCGGTGGGAACATTATATACGTCTATAACATTATATATCCTAACGTAAGGCAACCTAACATCTCTACCGTAATATTTTACAACATTCCTGGCATGCAAGTGCCTAGTTCTCTATGGTAACATTATATACGTCTATAACGTTATATATCCTATCCTAAGGCAACCTAACATCTCGGATGTAATATTTTACTACATTCCTGGCAGGCCGGGCCCTACTCCTCGGTGGGAACATTATATACTTATATAACGCTATATATCCTAGCCTAAGGCAACCTAACATGTCGAATGTAATATTTTACAAGATTCCTGGCGCGTAGGCACCTACTTCTCGGTGGGAACAGTATATACGTCTATAACGTTATATATCCTAAACTAAGGCAACCTATCATCTCTACCGTAATATTTTACAACATTCCTGGCCTGCAAGTTCCTAGTTCTCTGTGGTAACAATATATACGTCTATAACGCTATATATCCTAGCCTAAGGCAACCTAACTCGTCGAATGTAATATTTTACAACATTCCTGGCGTGTCGTCGCCTGCTTCTCGATGGGGACATTATATACATCTATAACGTTATATATCCTAACCTAAGGGAACCTATCACTTCGGGTGTAATATTTTACAACATTCCTGACGCGTCGGCCGCTATTTCTCGGTGGGAACATTCTATACGTCTATAACGTTGTATATCCTAATCTAACGCAACCTAACATCTGGGATGTAATATTTTAAAACATTCCTGGCATGTCGGTCCCTACATCTCGGTGGGAACATTATATACGTCTATAACGATATATATCCTAACCTAATGCAACCCAACATCTCGGATGTAATATTTTACAACATTCCTGGCGCTTCGGCTGCTACTTTTCGGTGGGAACATTATATACGTCTATAACGTTACATATCATAACGTATGGCAACATAACATCTCGGATGTTATATTTTACAACATTCCTGGCGTGTCGTCGCCTGCTTCTCGATGGGGACTTTATATACGTCTATAACGTTGTATATTCTAACCTAACGTAACCTAACATCTGGGATGTAATATTTTACAACATTCCTTGCGTGTCGTCGCCTACTTCTGGATGGGGACATTATATACATCTCTAACGTTATATATCCTAACCTAAGGGAACCTAACATCTCGGGTGTAATATTTTACAACATTCCTGACGCGTCGGCCGCTATTTCTCGGTGGGAATATTGTATACGTCTATAACGTTATATATCCTAGCCTAAGGCAACCTAACATCTCGGATGTAATATTTGACAAGATTCCTGGCGTGTTAGCCCGCACTTCTCGGTGGGAACATCGAATACGTCTGTAGCGATATATATCCTGTCGTAAGGCAACATAACATCTCGGATGTAATATTTTACAACATTCCTGGCGGGTCGTCGCCTACTTCTCGATGGGGACATTATATACATCTATAACGTTGTATATCCTAACCTAGGGCAACCTAACACCTCGGATGTAATATTTTACAACATTCCTGGCATGTCGGACCCTACTTCTCGGTGGGAACATTCTATACGTCTATAACGTTGTATATCCTAACCTAAGGGAACCTAACATCTCGGGTGTAATATTTCAGAACATTCCTGACGCGTCGGTCCCTATTTCTCGGTGGGAACATTATATACGTCTATAACGTTATATATCCTAGTCTAAGGCAACCTAACTTGTAGAATGTAATATTTTACAACATTCCTGGCGTGTCGTCGCCTACTTCTCGATGGGGACATTATATCCATCGATAACGTTGTATATCCTAACTTAAGGCAACCTAACATCTCGGATGTAATATTTTACAACATTCCTGGCATGTCGGTCCCTACTGCTCGGTGGGAACATTCTATACGTCTATAACGTTGTATATCCTAACCTAACGCAACCTAACATCTGGGATGTAATATTATACAACATTCCAGGCATGTCGGTCCCTACTTCTCGGTGGGAACATTCTAGACGTCTATAACGTTGTATATCCTAACGTAAGGGAACCTAACATCTCGGGTGTAATATTTTACAACATTCCTCACGCGTTGGCCCCTATTTCTCGGTGGGAACATTATATACGTCTATAACGTTATATATCCTAGCCTAAGGCGACCTAAAATGTCGAACGTAATGTTTTACATCATTCCCGCTGTGTCGGCCCGTAGTTCTCGGTGGTAACAATACATACGACTATAACGGTATATATCCTAGCCTAAGTCAACCTAACATGTCGAATGTATTATTTTACCACATTCCTGGCTCGTTGGCCCCTACTTCTCGGTGGGAACATTATATACGTCTATAAAGTTATATCTCCTAACCTAAGGGAACCTAACATCACGGATGTAATATTTTACTACATTCCTGGCTCGTCGGCCCCTACTTCTCGGTGGGAACATTATATACGTCTATAACGTTACTTATCCTAGCCTAAGGCAACCTAACATCTCGGATGTAATATTTTACAACATTCCTGGCGCGTCGGCACCTACTTCACGGTGGGAACATTATATACGTCTATAACGCTATATATCCTAGCCTAAGGCAACCTAACATCTCGGATGTAATATTTTAATACATTCCTGGCGCGCCGGCCCCTACTTCTCGCTGGGAACACTATATTCGTCTATACCGTTACACATCCTAGCCTAAGGCAACCTCACATCTCGGATGTAATATTTTACTACATTCCTGGCACGCCGGCCCCTACTTCTCGGTGGGAACATTATATACGTCTATAACGTTATATATCCTAGCCTAAGGCAAGCCTAACATCTCGGATGTAATATTTTTCAACATTCCTGGCGCGTCGGCACCTACTTATCGCTGGGAACAGTATATAAGTCTATAACGTTATATATCCCAACCTAAGGCAACCTAACATCGCGAATGTAATATTTTACTACATTCCTTGCTCGTCGGCCCCTACTTCTCGGTGGGAACATTATATATGTCTATAATATTACTTATCCTAGCCTAAGGCAACCTAACATCTCGGATGTTATATTTTACTACATTCCCGGCGCGCCGGCCCCTACTTCTCGGTGGGAACATTATATACGTCTAGAACGCTATATATCCTAGCCTAAGGCAAGCCTAACATCTCGGATGTAATATTTTTCAACATTCCTGGCGCGTCGGCACCTACTTTTCGGTGGGAACAGTATATAAGTCTATAACGTTATATATCCTAACCTAAGGCAACCTAACATCACGGATGTAATATTTTAATACATTCCTGGCTCGTCGGCCCCTACTTCTCGGTGTGAACATTATATACGTCTATAACGCTATATATCCGAGCCTAAGGCAACCTAACATCTCGGATGTAATATTTTACTACATTGCTGGCGCGCCGGCCCCTACTTCTAGCTGGGAACACTATATTCGTCTATAACGTTACACATCCTAGCCTAAGGCAACCTAACATGTCGAATGTAATATTTTGCAACATTCTGGCGTGACGTCGCCTGCTTTTCGAAGGTGACGTTATATACGTCTATAACGTCTTATATCCTAACGTAACGCAACCTAACATCTGGGATGTAATATTTTACAACATTCCTGGCATGTCGGACCCTATGTCTCGGTGGGTACATTATATACGTCTATAACGTTGTATATACTCACCTAACGCAATCTAACATCTGGGATGTAATATTTTAAAGCATTCCTGGCATGTCGGTCCCTACGTCTCGGTGGGAACATTATATACGTCTATAACGATATATATCCTAACCTAAGACAACCTTACATCTCGAATCTAATATTTTACAACATTCCTGGCGTGTCGTCGCCTGCTTCTCGATGGGGACATTATATACGTCTATAACGATGTATATGCTAACCTAAGGCAACCTAACATCTCGAATGTAATATTTTACAACATTCCTGCAATGTCGGTACCTACTTCTCTGTGGGATCATTGTATACGTCTATAACGATATATGTCCTAGCCAAATGCAACCTAACATATCGGATGTAATATTTTACAACATTCTGGCTTGTCGGTCCCCACGTCTCGATCTGGACATTATATACGTCTATAACGTTATACATCCTAACCTAAGGGTACCTAACATCTCGGGTGTAATATTTTACAACATTCCTGGCATTTCGGCCCGTAGTTCTCGGTGGTAATATTATATACATCTATAACGTTATATATCCTAGCCCAAGGCAACCTAACATCTCGGATGTAATATTTGACAACATTCCTGGCGTGTTAGCCCGTACTTCTCGGTGGGAACATCATACACGTCTATAGCGATATATATCCTAACCGAAGGCAACCTAATATCTCGGATGTAATATTTTACAACATTCCTGGCGCGTCGGCTCCTACTTTTCGGTGGGAACATTATATACGTCTATAACGTTATATATCCTAACATAAGGCAACATAACATCTCGGATGTAATATTTTACAACATTCCTGGCGTGTCGTCGCCTGCTTCTCGATAGCGACATTATATACATCTGTAAGGTTGTATATGCTAACCTAAGGCAACCTAACGTCTCGGATGTAATATTTTACAACATTCCTGACAAGTCGGCCCCTATTCCTCGGTGGGTACACTATATACGTCTATAACGTTATATATCCTAGCCTAAGGCGACCTAACATGTCGAATGTAATATTTTGCAACATTCCTGACGCGTCGGCTCCTATTTCTCGCTGGGAACGTTAAATAAGACAATAACGTTATATATCCTAACCTGTGGCAACCTAACATCTCGGATGTAATATTTTACTACATTCCTGGCACGTCGGCTCATACATCTCGGTGGGAACATTATATACGTCTATAACATTATATATCCTAACGTAAGGCAACCTAACATCTCTACCGTAATATTTTACAACATTCCTGGCATGCAAGTGCCTAGTTCTCTATGGTAACATTATATACGTCTATAACGTTATATATCCTAGCCTAAGGCAACCTAACTCGTCGAATGTAATATTTTACAACATTCCTGGCGTGTCGTCGCCTGCTTCTCGATGGGGACATTATATACATCTATAACGTTATATATCCTAACCTAAGGGAACCTATCACTTCGGGTGTAATATTTTACAACATTCCTGACGCGTCGGCCGCTATTTCTCGGTGGGAACATTCTATGCGTCTATAACGTTGTATATCATAATCTAACGCAACCTAACATCTGGGATGTAATATTTTAAAACATTCCTGGCATGTCGGTCCCTACATCTCGGTGGGAACATTATATACGTCTATAACGATATATATCCTAACCTAATGCAACCCAACATCTCGGATGTAATATTTTACAACATTCCTGGCGCTTCGGCTGCTACTTTTCGGTGGGAACATTATATACGTCTATAACGTTACATATCATAACGTATGGCAACATAACATCTCGGATGTTATATTTTACAACATTCCTGGCGTGTCGTCGCCTGCTTCTCGATGGGGACTTTATATACGTCTATAACGTTGTATATTCTAACCTAACGCAACCTAACATCTCGGGTGTAATATTTTACAACATTCCTGACGCGTCGGCCGCTATTTCTCGGTGGGAATATTGTATACGTCTATAACGTTATATATCCTAGCCTAAGGCAACCTAACATCTCGGATGTAATATTTGACAAGATTCCTGGCGTGTTAGCCCGCACTTCTCGGTGGGAACATCGTATACGTCTATAGCGATATATATCCTGTCGTAAGGCAACATAACATCTCGGATGTAATATTTTACAACATTCCTGGCGGGTCGTCGCCTACTTCTCGATGGGGACATTATATACATCTATAACGTTGTATATCCTAACCTAGGGCAACCTAACACCTCGGATGTAATATTTTACAACATTCCTGGCATGTCGGACCCTACTTCTCGGTGGGAACATTCTATACGTCTATAACGTTGTATATCCTAACCTAAGGGAACCTAACATCTCGGGTGTAATATTTCAGAACATTCCTGACGCGTCGGTCCCTATTTCTCGGTGGGAACATTATATACGTCTATAACGTTATATATCCTAGTCTAAGGCAACCTAACTTGTAGAATGTAATATTTTACAACATTCCTGGCGGGTCGTCGCCTACTTCTCGATGGGGACATTATATACATCTATAACGTTGTATATCCTAACCTAGGGCAACCTAACACCTCGGATGTAATATTTTACAACATTCCTGGCATGTCGGACCCTACTTCTCGGTGGGAACATTCTATACGTCTATAACGTTGTATATCCTAACCTAAGGGAACCTAACATCTCGGGTGTAATATTTCAGAACATTCCTGACGCGTCGGTCCCTATTTCTCGGTGGGAACATTATATACGTCTATAACGATATATATCCTAGTCTAAGGCAACCTAACTTGTAGAATGTAATATTTTACAACATTCCTGGCGTGTCGTCGCCTACTTCTCGATGGGGACATTATATCCATCGATAACGTTGTATATCCTAACTTAAGGCAACCTAACATCTCGGATGTAATATTTTACTACATTCCCGGCGCGCCGGCCCCTACTTCTCGGTGGGAACATTATATACGTCTATAACGTTATATATCCTAGCCTAAGGCAAGCCTAACATCTCGGATGTAATATTTTTCAACATTCCTGGCGCGTCGGCACCTACTTATCGCTGGGAACAGTATATAAGTCTATAACGTTATATATCCCAACCTAAGGCAACCTAACATCGCGGATGTAATATTTTACTACATTCCTTGCTCGTCGGCACCTACTTCTCGGTGGGAACAGTATATAAGTCTATAAAGTTATATATCCTAACCTAAGGCAAACCTAACATCTCGGATGTAATATTTTACAACATTCCTGGCGCGTCGGCATCTACTTCTCGGTGGGAGCAGTATATAAGTCTATAACGTTATATATCCTAACCTAAGGCAACCTAACATCACGGATGTAATATTTTAATGCATTCCTGGCTCGTCGGCACCTACTTCACGGTGGGAACATTATATACGTCTATAACGCTATATATCCTAGCCTAAGGCAACCTAACATCTCGGATGTAATATTTTAATACATTCCTGGCGCGCCGGCCCCTACTTCTCGCTGGGAACACTATATTCGTCTATAACGTTACACATCCTAGCCTAAGGCAACCTAACATCTCGGATGTAGTATTTTACTACATTCCTGGCACGTCGGCCACTACTTCTCGGTGGGAACATTATATAAGTCTATAACGCTATATATCCTAGCCTAAGGCAAAATATCATGTCGAATGTAATATTTTCAAACAATCCCGTCACTTCGGCACCTACTTCTCGGTGAGAACATTATATACGTCTATAACGTTATATATCCTAGCCTAAGGCAACCTAACATCTCGGATGTAATATTTTACTATATTCCTGGCGCGCCTTCCCCTACTTCTCGCTGGGAACATTATATACGTCTAGAACGCTATATATCCTACCCTAAGGCAACCTAACATCTCGGATGTGATATTTTACTACATTCCTGGCGCGCCGGCCCCTACTTCTCGCTGGGAACACTATATTCGTCTATAACGTTACACATCCTAGCCTAAGGCAACCTAACATCTCGGATGTAACATTTTACTATATTCCTGGCGCGCCGGCCCCTACTTCTCGGTGGGAACATTATATACGTCTATAACTTTATATATCCTAGCCTAAGGCAATCCTAACATCTCGGATATAATATTTTACAACATTCCTGGCGCGTCGGCACCTACTTCTCGGTGGGAACAGTATATAAGTCTATAAAGTTATATATCCTAACCTAAGGCAACCTAACATCACGGATGTAATATTTTACTACATTCCTGGCTCATCGGCGCCTACTACTCGGTGGGAACATTATATACGTCTATAACGTTACTTATCCTAGCCTAAGGCAACCTAACATCTCGGATGTAATATTTTACTACATTCCTGGCGGGCCGGCCCCTACTTCTCGGTGGGAACATTATATACGTCTATAATGCTACATATCCTTGCCTAAGGCAACCTAACATCTCGGATGTAATATTTTACTACATTCCTGGCGCGCCTGCCCCTACTTCTCGGTGGGAACATTATATACGTCTATAATGCTACATATCCTTGCCTACGGCAACCTAACATCTCGGATGTAATATTTTACTACATTCCTGGCGCGCCGGCCCCTACTTCTCGGTGGGAACATTTTATATGTCTATATCGCTATATATCATAACGTAAGGCAACCTAACATGTCGAGCATAATATTTCACAACATTGCTGGCGCGTCGGCATCTACTTCTCGGAGGGGACAGTATATAAGTCTATAACGTTATATATCCTAGCCTAAGGCAACCTAACTTCTCGGATGTAATATTTTACTACATTCCCGGCGCGCCGGCCCCTACTTCTCGGTGGGAACATTATATACGTCTATAACGTTATATATCCTAGCCTAAGGCAAGCCTAACATCTCGGATGTAATATTTTTCAACATTCCTGGCGCGTCGGCACCTACTTATCGCTGGGAACAGTATATAAGTCTATAACGTTATATATCCTAGCCTAAGGCAACCTAACATGTCGAATGTAATATTTTACAACATTCCTGGCGCGCCGGCCCCTACTTCTCGGTGGCAACATTATATACGTCTATATCGCTATATATCATACCGTAAGGCAACCTAACATGTCGAGCGTAATATTTTACTACATTCCTGGCACGTCTGCCCCTACTTTTCGGTGGGAACATTATATACGTCTATAACGCCATATATCCTAACCTAAGGCAACCAAAAATGTCGAGCGTAATATTTTATAACATTCCTGACTCGTAGGACCCTACTTCTCGGTGGGAACATTATATACGTCTATAACGTTATATATCCTAACCTAAGAGAACCTAACATCTCGGATGTAATATTTGACAACATTCCTGGCGTGTAGGCCCGTACTTCTCGGTGGGAATATCATATACGTCTATAACGTTATACATCCTAGCGTAAGGCAATCCTAACATGTCGAATGTAATATTTTACAGCAATCCTGGCGCGCCGGCCCCTACTTCTCGGTGGCAACATTATATATGTCTATAACGCTATATATCCTAGCCTAAGGCAACCTAACACCTCGGATGTAATGTTTTACAACATTCCTGGCGTGTCGGCCCCTATTTCTCGGTGGGAACATTATATACGTCTATAACGTGATATATCCTAGCCTAAGGCAATCCTAACATCTCGGAAGTAATATTTTACAACATTCCTGGCGCGTCGGCATCTACTTCTCGGTGGAAACATTATATACGTCTAAAACACTATATATCCTAGCTTAAGGCAACCTAACATGTCGAGCGTAATATTTTACTACATTCCTGGCACGTCTGCTCCTACTTTTCGGTGGGAACATTATATACGTCTATAACGCCATATATCCTAACCTAAGGCAACCAAAAATGTCGAGCGTAATATTTTATAACATTCCTGACTCGTAGGACCCTACTTCTCGGTGGGAACATTATATACGTCTATAACGTTATATATCCTAACCTAAGAGAACCTAACATGTCGAATGTAATATTTTACAGCAATCCTGGCGCGTCGGCCCCTACTTCTCGGTGGGAACATTATATACGTCTATAACGCTATATATCCTAGCCTAAGGCAACCTAACACCTCGGATGTAATGTTTTACAACATTCCTGGCGTGTCTGCCCCTATTTCTGGGTGGGAACATTATATACGTCTATAACGTGATATATCCTAGCCTATGGCAATCCTAACATCTCGGATGTAATATTTGACAACATTCCTGGCGTGTAGGCCCGTACTTCTCGGTGGGAATATCATATACGTCTATAACGTTATACATCCTAGCGTAAGGCAATCCTAACATGTCGAATGTAATATTTTACAGCAATCCTGGCGCGTCGGCCCCTACTTCTCGGTGGGAACATTATATACGTCTATAACGCTATATATCCTAGCCTAAGGCAACCTAACACCTCGGATGTAATGTTTTACAACATTCCTGGCGTGTCTGCCCCTATTTCTGGGTGGGAACATTATATACGTCTATAACGTGATATATCCTAGCCTATGGCAATCCTAACATCTCGGAAGTAATATTTTATAACATTCCTGGCGCGCCGGCCCATACTTCTCGGTGGGAACATTATATACGTCTATATCGCTATATATCATAACGTAAGGCAACCTAACATGTCGAGCGTAATATTTTACAACATTCCTGGCTCGTCGGCCCCTACTTCTCAGTGGGAACATTATATACGTCTATAACGTTATATATCCTAGCCTAAGGCAACCTAACTTCTCGGATGTAATATTCTACTACATTCCCGGCGCGCCGGCCCCTACTTCTCGGTGGGAACATTATATACGTCTATAACGTTATATATCCTAGCCTAAGGCAAGCCTAACATCTCGGATGTAATATTTTTCAACATTCCTGGCGCGTCGGCACCTACTTATCGCTGGGAACAGTATATAAGTCTATAACGTTATATATCCCAACCTAAGGCAACCTAACATCGCGGATGTAATATTTTACTACATTCCTTGCTCGTCGGCCCCTACTTCTCGGTGGGAACATTATACATGTCTATAACATTACTTATCCTAGCCTAAGGCAACCTAACATCTCGGATGTTATATTTTACTACATTCCCGGCGCGCCGGCCCCTACTTCTCGGTGGGAACATTATATACGTCTATAACGTTATATATCCTAGCCTAAGGCAAACCTAACATCTCGGATGTAATATTTTACAACATTCCTGGCGCGTCGGCATCTACTTCTCGGTGGGAGCAGTATATAAGTCTATAACGTTATATATCCTAACCTAAGGCAACCTAACATCACGGATGTAATATTTTAATGCATTCCTGGCTCTTTGGCACCTACTTCACGGTGGGAACATTATATACGTCTATAACGCTATATATCCTAGCCTAAGGCAACCTAACATCTCGGATGTAATATTTTAATACATTCCTGGCGCGCCGGCCCCTACTTCTCGCTGGGAACACTATATTCGTCTATAACGTTACACATCCTAGCCTAAGGCAACCTAACATCTCGGATGTAGTATTTTACTAAATTCCTGGCACGTCGGCCACTACTTCTCGGTGGGAACATTATATAAGTCTATAACGCTATATATCCTAGCCTAAGGCAAAATATCATGTCGAATGTAATATTTTCAAACATTCCCGTCACTTCGGCACCTACTTCTCGGTGAGAACATTATATACGTCTATAACGTTATATATCCTAGCCTAAGGCAACCTAACATCTCGGATGTAATATTTTACTATATTCCTGGCGCGCCTTCCCCTACTTCTCGCTGGGAACATTATATACGTCTAGAACGCTATATATCCTACCCTAAGGCAACCTAACATCTCGGATGTGATATTTTACTACATTCCTGGCGCGCCGGCCCCTACTTCTCGCTGGGAACACTATATTCGTCTGTAACGTTACACATCCTAGCCTAAGGCAACCTAACATCTCGGATGTAACATTTTACTATATTCCTGGCGCGCCGGCCCCTACTTCTCGGTGGGAACATTATATACGTCTATAACTTTATATATCCTAGCCTAAGGCAATCCTAACATCTCGGATATAATATTTTACAACATTCCTGGCGCGTCGGCACCTACTTCTCGGTGGGAACAGTATATAAGTCTATAACGTTATATATCCTAACCTAAGGCAACCTAACATCACGGATGTAATATTTTACTACATTCCTGGCTCATCGGCGCCTACTACTCGGTGGGAACATTATATACGTCTATAACGTTACTTATCCTAGCCTAAGGCAACCTAACATCTCGGATGTAATATTTTACTACATTCCTGGCGGGCCGGCCCCTACTTCTCGGTGGGAACATTATATACGTCTATAATGCTACATATCCTTGCCTAAGGCAACCTAACATCTCGGATGTAATATTTTACTACATTCCTGGCGCTCCTGCCCCTACTTCTCGGTGGGAACATTATATACGTCTATAATGCTACATATCCTTGCCTACGGCAACCTAACATCTCGGATGTAATATTTTACTACATTCCTGGCGCGCCGGCCCCTACTTCTCGGTGGGAACATTTTATATATCTATATCGCTATATATCATAACGTAAGGCAACCTAACATGTCGAGCATAATATTTCACAACATTGCTGGCGCGTCGGCATCTACTTCTCGGAGGGGACAGTATATAAGTCTATAACGTTATATATCCTAGCCTAAGGCAGCCTAACTTCTCGGATGTAATATTTTACTACATTCCCGGCGCGCCGGCCCCTACTTCTCGGTGGGAACATTATATACGTCTATAACGTTATATATCCTAGCCTAAGGCAAGCCTAACATCTCGGATGTAATATTTTTCAACATTCCTGGCGCGTCGGCACCTACTTATCGCTGGGAACAGTATATAAG
The DNA here is from genome assembly GCA_963969225.1 of Xylocopa violacea. Lineage (NCBI taxonomy): Eukaryota > Metazoa > Arthropoda > Insecta > Hymenoptera > Apidae > Xylocopa > Xylocopa violacea. The sequence goes on from CAXAJV010000350.1 coordinate 393,355, forward strand.
TCTATAACGTTATATATCCTAGCCTAAGGCAACCTAACATGTCGAATGTAATATTTTACAACATTCCTGGCGCGCCGGCCCCTACTTCTCGGTGGCAACATTATATACGTCTATATCGCTATATATCATACCGTAAGGCAACCTAACATGTCGAGCGTAATATTTTACTACATTCCTGGCACGTCTGCCCCTACTTTTCGGTGGGAACATTATATACGTCTATAACGCCATATATCCTAACCTAAGGCAACCAAAAATGTCGAGCGTAATATTTTATAACATTCCTGACTCGTAGGACCCTACTTCTCGGTGGGAACATTATATACGTCTATAACGTTATATATCCTAACCTAAGAGAACCTAACATGTCGAATGTAATATTTTACAGCAATCCTGGCGCGTCGGCCCCTACTTCTCGGTGGGAACATTATATACGTCTATAACGCTATATATCCTAGCCTAAGGCAACCTAACACCTCGGATGTAATGTTTTACAACATTCCTGGCGTGTCTGCCCCTATTTCTGGGTGGGAACATTATATACGTCTATAACGTGATATATCCTAGCCTATGGCAATCCTAACATCTCGGATGTAATATTTGACAACATTCCTGGCGTGTAGGCCCGTACTTCTCGGTGGGAATATCATATACGTCTATAACGTTATACATCCTAGCGTAAGGCAATCCTAACATGTCGAATGTAATATTTTACAGCAATCCTGGCGCGTCGGCCCCTACTTCTCGGTGGGAACATTATATACGTCTATAACGCTATATATCCTAGCCTAAGGCAACCTAACACCTCGGATGTAATGTTTTACAACATTCCTGGCGTGTCTGCCCCTATTTCTGGGTGGGAACATTATATACGTCTATAACGTGATATATCCTAGCCTATGGCAATCCTAACATCTCGGATGTAATATTTGACAACATTCCTGGCGTGTAGGCCCGTACTTCTCGGTGGGAATATCATATACGTCTATAACGTTATACATCCTAGCGTAAGGCAATCCTAACATGTCGAATGTAATATTTTACAGCAATCCTGGCGCGTCGGCCCCTACTTCTCGGTGGGAACATTATATACGTCTATAACGCTATATATCCTAGCCTAAGGCAACCTAACACCTCGGATGTAATGTTTTACAACATTCCTGGCGTGTCTGCCCCTATTTCTGGGTGGGAACATTATATACGTCTATAACGTGATATATCCTAGCCTATGGCAATCCTAACATCTCGGAAGTAATATTTTATAACATTCCTGGCGCGCCGGCCCATACTTCTCGGTGGGAACATTATATACGTCTATATCGCTATATATCATAACGTAAGGCAACCTAACATGTCGAGCGTAATATTTTACAACATTCCTGGCTCGTCGGCCCCTACTTCTCAGTGGGAACATTATATACGTCTATAACGTTATATATCCTAGCCTAAGGCAACCTAACTTCTCGGATGTAATATTCTACTACATTCCCGGCGCGCCGGCCCCTACTTCTCGGTGGGAACATTATATACGTCTATAACGTTATATATCCTAGCCTAAGGCAAGCCTAACATCTCGGATGTAATATTTTTCAACATTCCTGGCGCGTCGGCACCTACTTATCGCTGGGAACAGTATATAAGTCTATAACGTTATATATCCCAACCTAAGGCAACCTAACATCGCGGATGTAATATTTTACTACATTCCTTGCTCGTCGGCCCCTACTTCTCGGTGGGAACATTATACATGTCTATAACATTACTTATCCTAGCCTAAGGCAACCTAACATCTCGGATGTTATATTTTACTACATTCCCGGCGCGCCGGCCCCTACTTCTCGGTGGGAACATTATATACGTCTATAACGTTATATATCCTAGCCTAAGGCAAACCTAACATCTCGGATGTAATATTTTACAACATTCCTGGCGCGTCGGCATCTACTTCTCGGTGGGAGCAGTATATAAGTCTATAACGTTATATATCCTAACCTAAGGCAACCTAACATCACGGATGTAATATTTTAATGCATTCCTGGCTCTTTGGCACCTACTTCACGGTGGGAACATTATATACGTCTATAACGCTATATATCCTAGCCTAAGGCAACCTAACATCTCGGATGTAATATTTTAATACATTCCTGGCGCGCCGGCCCCTACTTCTCGCTGGGAACACTATATTCGTCTATAACGTTACACATCCTAGCCTAAGGCAACCTAACATCTCGGATGTAGTATTTTACTAAATTCCTGGCACGTCGGCCACTACTTCTCGGTGGGAACATTATATAAGTCTATAACGCTATATATCCTAGCCTAAGGCAAAATATCATGTCGAATGTAATATTTTCAAACATTCCCGTCACTTCGGCACCTACTTCTCGGTGAGAACATTATATACGTCTATAACGTTATATATCCTAGCCTAAGGCAACCTAACATCTCGGATGTAATATTTTACTATATTCCTGGCGCGCCTTCCCCTACTTCTCGCTGGGAACATTATATACGTCTAGAACGCTATATATCCTACCCTAAGGCAACCTAACATCTCGGATGTGATATTTTACTACATTCCTGGCGCGCCGGCCCCTACTTCTCGCTGGGAACACTATATTCGTCTGTAACGTTACACATCCTAGCCTAAGGCAACCTAACATCTCGGATGTAACATTTTACTATATTCCTGGCGCGCCGGCCCCTACTTCTCGGTGGGAACATTATATACGTCTATAACTTTATATATCCTAGCCTAAGGCAATCCTAACATCTCGGATATAATATTTTACAACATTCCTGGCGCGTCGGCACCTACTTCTCGGTGGGAACAGTATATAAGTCTATAACGTTATATATCCTAACCTAAGGCAACCTAACATCACGGATGTAATATTTTACTACATTCCTGGCTCATCGGCGCCTACTACTCGGTGGGAACATTATATACGTCTATAACGTTACTTATCCTAGCCTAAGGCAACCTAACATCTCGGATGTAATATTTTACTACATTCCTGGCGGGCCGGCCCCTACTTCTCGGTGGGAACATTATATACGTCTATAATGCTACATATCCTTGCCTAAGGCAACCTAACATCTCGGATGTAATATTTTACTACATTCCTGGCGCTCCTGCCCCTACTTCTCGGTGGGAACATTATATACGTCTATAATGCTACATATCCTTGCCTACGGCAACCTAACATCTCGGATGTAATATTTTACTACATTCCTGGCGCGCCGGCCCCTACTTCTCGGTGGGAACATTTTATATATCTATATCGCTATATATCATAACGTAAGGCAACCTAACATGTCGAGCATAATATTTCACAACATTGCTGGCGCGTCGGCATCTACTTCTCGGAGGGGACAGTATATAAGTCTATAACGTTATATATCCTAGCCTAAGGCAGCCTAACTTCTCGGATGTAATATTTTACTACATTCCCGGCGCGCCGGCCCCTACTTCTCGGTGGGAACATTATATACGTCTATAACGTTATATATCCTAGCCTAAGGCAAGCCTAACATCTCGGATGTAATATTTTTCAACATTCCTGGCGCGTCGGCACCTACTTATCGCTGGGAACAGTATATAAGTCTATAACGTTATATATCCTAGCCTAAGGCAACCTAACATGTCGAATGTAATATTTTACAACATTCCTGGCGCGCCGGCCCCTACTTCTCGGTGGCAACATTATATACGTCTATATCGCTATATATCATACCGTAAGGCAACCTAACATGTCGAGCGTAATATTTTACTACATTCCTGGCACGTCTGCCCCTACTTTTCGGTGGGAACATTATATACGTCTATAACGCCATATATCCTAACCTAAGGCAACCAAAAATGTCGAGCGTAATATTTTATAACATTCCTGACTCGTAGGACCCTACTTCTCGGTGGGAACATTATATACGTCTATAACGTTATATATCCTAACCTAAGAGAACCTAACATGTCGAATGTAATATTTTACAGCAATCCTGGCGCGTCGGCCCCTACTTCTCGGTGGGAACATTATGTACGTCTATAACGCTATATATCCTAGCCTAAGGCAACCTAACACCTCGGATGTAATGTTTTACAACATTCCTGGCGTGTCTGCCCCTATTTCTGGGTGGGAACATTATATACGTCTATAACGTGATATATCCTAGCCTATGGCAATCCTAACATCTCGGATGTAATATTTGACAACATTCCTGGCGTGTAGGCCCGTACTTCTCGGTGGGAATATCATATACGTCTATAACGTTATACATCCTAGCGTAAGGCAATCCTAACATGTCGAATGTAATATTTTACAGCAATCCTGGCGCGTCGGCCCCTACTTCTCGGTGGGAACATTATATACGTCTATAACGCTATATATCCTAGCCTAAGGCAACCTAACACCTCGGATGTAATGTTTTACAACATTCCTGGCGTGTCTGCCCCTATTTCTGGGTGGGAACATTATATACGTCTATAACGTGATATATCCTAGCCTATGGCAATCCTAACATCTCGGAAGTAATATTTTATAACATTCCTGGCGCGCCGGCCCATACTTCTCGGTGGGAACATTATATACGTCTATATCGCTATATATCATAACGTAAGGCAACCTAACATGTCGAGCGTAATATTTCACAACATTCCTGGCTCGTCGGCCCCTACTTCTCAGTGGGAACATTATATACGTCTATAACGTTATATATCCTAACCTAAGAGAACCTAACATCTCGGATGTAATATTTGACAACATTCCTGGCGTGTAGGCCCGTACTTCTCGGTGGGAATATCATATACGTCTATAACGTTATACATCCTAGCGTAAGGCAATCCTAACATGTCGAATGTAATATTTTACAGCAATCCTGGCGCTTCGGCCCCTACTTCTCGGTGGCAGCATTATATATGTCTGTAACGCTATATATCCTAGCCTAAGGCAACCTAACACCTCGGATGTAATGTTTTACAACATTCCTGGCGTGTCGGCCCCTATTTCTCGGTGGGAACATTATATACGTCTATAACGTGATATATCCTAGCCTAAGGCAATCCTAACATCTCGGAAGTAATATTTTACAACATTCCTGGCGCGTCGGCATCTACTTCTCGGTGGAAACATTATATACGTCTAAAACACTATATATCCTAGCTTAAGGCAACCTAACATGTCGAATGTAATATTTTACAACATTCCTGGCGCATCGGCACCTACTTCTCGGTGGGAACAGTATATCCGTCTATAACGTTATGTATCCTAGCCTAAGGCAATTCTAACATCTCGGATGTAATATTTTACAACACTCCTGGCGCGTCGGCACCTACTTCTCGGAGGGAACAGTATATAAATCTATAACGTTATATATCCTAGCCTAAGGCAACCTAACATGTCGAATGTAATATTTTACAACATTCCTGGCGCGTCGGCACCTACTTCTCGGTGGGAACAGTATATACGTCTATAACGTTATATATCCTAGCCTAAGGCAAACCTTACATGTCAAATGTAAAATTTTACAACATTCCTGGCGCGTCGGTCCCTATTTCTCGGTGGGAACATTATATAAGTCAATAACGTTATATATCCTAACCTAATGCAACCTAACGTCTCGGATGTAATATTTTACTACATTCCTGGCACGTCGGCCACTACTTCTCGGTGGGAACATTATATAAGTCTATAACGCTATATATCCTAGCCTAAGGCAACTTAACACCTCGGATGTAATGTTTTACAACATTCCTGGCGTGTCGGCCCCTATTTCTCGGTGGGAACATTATATACGTCTATAACGTGATATATCCTAGCCTAAGGCCATCCTAACATCTCGGAAGTAATATTTTAGAACATTCCTGGCGTGTAGGCCCGTAATTCTCGGTGGGAATATCATATACGTATATAACGTTATACATCCTAGCGTAAGGCAATCCTAATATGTCGAATGTAATATTTTACAGCAATCCTGGCGCGTCGGCCCCTACTTCTCGGTGGCAACATTATATATGTCTATAACGCTATATATCCTAGCCTAAGGCAACCTAACACCTCGGATGTAATGTTTTACAACATTCCTGGCGTGTCGGCCCCTATTTCTCGGTGGGAACATTATATACGTCTATAACGTGATATATCCTAGCCTAAGGCAATCCTAACATCTCGGAAGTAATATTTTACAACATTCCTGGCGCGTCGGCATCTACTTCTGGGTGGAAACATTATATACGTCTAAAACACTATATATCCTAGCTTAAGGCAACCTAACATGTCGAGCGTAATATTTTACTACATTCCTGGCACGTCTGCTCCTACTTTTCGGTGGGAACATTATATACGTCTATAACGCCATATATCCTAACCTAAGGCAACCAAAAATGTCGAGCGTAATATTTTATAACGTTCCTGACTCGTAGGACCCTACTTCTCGGTGGGAACATTATATACGTCTATAACGTTATATATCCTAACCTAAGAGAACCTAACATGTCGAATGTAATATTTTACAGCAATCCTGGCGCGTCGGCCCCTACTTCTCGGTGGGAACATTATATACGTCTATAACGCTATATATCCTAGCCTAAGGCAACCTAACACCTCGGATGTAATGTTTTACAATATTCCTGGCGTGTCTGCCCCTATTTCTGGGTGGGAACATTACATACGTCTATAACGTGATATATCCTAGCCTATGGCAATCCTAACATCTCGGATGTAATATTTGACAACATTCCTGGCGTGTAGGCCCGTACTTGTCGGTGGGAATATCATATACGTCTATAACGTTATACATCCTAGCGTAAGGCAATCCTAACATGTCGAATGTAATATTTTACAGCAATCCTGGCGCGTCGGCCCCTACTTCTCGGTGGGAACATTATATACGTCTATAACGCTATATATCCTAGCCTAAGGCAACCTAACACCTCGGATGTAATGTTTTACAACATTCCTGGCGTGTCTGCCCCTATTTCTGGGTGGGAACATTATATACGTCTATAACGTGATATATCCTAGCCTATGGCAATCCTAACATCTCGGAAGTAATATTTTATAACATTCCTGGCGCGCCGGCCCATACTTCTCGGTGGGAACATTATATACGTCTATATCGCTATATATCATAACGTAAGGCAACCTAACATGTCGAGCGTAATATTTTACAACATTCCTGGCTCGTCGGCCCCTACTTCTCAGTGGGAACATTATATACGTCTATAACGTTATATATCCTAACCTAAGAGAACCTAACATCTCGGATGTAATATTTGACAACATTCCTGGCGTGTAGGCCCGTACTTCTCGGTGGCAACATTATATATGTCTATAACGCTATATATCCTAGCCTAAGGCAACCTAACACCTCGGATGTAATGTTTTACAACATTCCTAGCGTGTCGGCCCCTATTTCTCGGTGGGAACACTATATACGTCTATAACGTGATATATCCTAGCCTAAGGCAATCCTAACATCTCGGAAGTAATATTTTACAACATTCCTGGCGCTTCGGCATCTACTTCTCGGTGGAAACATTATATACGTCTAAAACACTATATATCCTAGCTTAAGGCAACCTAACATGTCGAATGTAATATTTTACAACATTCCTGGCGCATCGGCACCTACTTCTCGGTGGGAACAGTATATACGTCTATAACGTTATGTATCCTAGCCTAAGGCAATTCTAACATCTCGGATGTAATATTTTACAACACTCCTGGCGCGTCGGCACCTACTTCTCGGAGGGAACAGTATATAAATCTATAACGTTATATATCCTAGCCTAAGGCAACCTAACATGTCGAATGTAATATTTTACAACATTCCTGGCGCGTCGGCACCTACTTCTCGGTGGGAACAGTATATACGTCTATAACGTTATATATCCTAGCCTAAGGCAAACCTAACATGTCAAATGTAAAATTTTACAACATTCCTGGCGCGTCGGTCCCTATTTCTCGGTGGGAACATTATATAAGTCAATAACGTTATATATCCTAACCTAATGCAACCTAACATCTCGGATGTAATATTTTACAGTAATCCTGGCGCGTCGGCCCCTACTTCTCGGTGGGAACATTATATACGTCTATAACGCTATATATCCTAGCCTAAGGCAACCTAACACCTCGGATGTAATGTTTTACAACATTCCTGGCGTGTCGGCCCCTATTTCTGGGTGGGAACATTATATACGTCTATAACGTGATACATCCTAGCCTATGGCAATCCTAACATCTCGGAAGTAATATTCTATAACATTCCTGGCGCGCCGGCCCCTACTTCTCGGTGGGAACATTATATACGTCTATATCGCTATATGTCATAACGTAAGGCAACCTAACATGTCGAGCGTAATATTTTACAACATTCCTGGCTCGTCGGCCCCTACTTCTCGGTGGGAACATTATATACGTCTATAACGTTATATATCCTAACCTAAGAGAACCTAACATCTCGGAAGTAATATTTTGCAACATTCCTGGCGCGTCGGCATCTACTTCTCGGTGGGAACAGTATATAAGTCTATAACGTTACTTATCCTAGTCTAAGGCAACCTAACATCTCGGATGTAATATTTTACTACATTCCTGGCTCGTCGGCCCCTACTTCGTGGTGGTAACATTATATACGTCTTTAACGTTATATATCCTAGCCTAAGGCAACCTAACATCTCGGATGTATTATTTTACAACGTTCCGGGCATGTCGGTCCCTACTTCTCGGTGGGAACATTATATACGTCTATAACGCCATATATCCTAACCTAAGGCAACCAAAAATGTCGAGCGTAATATTTTATAACATTCCTGACTCGTAGGACCCTACTTCTCGGTGGGAACATTATATACGTCTATAACGTTATATATCCTAACCTAAGAGAACCTAACATCTCGGATGTAATATTTGACAACATTCCTGGCGTGTAGGCCCGTACTTCTCGGTGGGAATATCATATACGTCTATAACGTTATACATCCTAGCGTAAGGCAATCCTAACATGTCGAATGTAATATTTTACAGCAATCCTGGCGCGTCGGCCCCTACTTCTCGGTGGCAACATTATATATGTCTATAACGCTATATATCCTAGCCTAAGGCAACCTAACACCTCGGATGTAATGTTTTACAACATTCCTGGCGTGTCGGCCCCTATTTCTCGGTGGGAACATTATATACGTCTATAACGTGATATATCCTAGCCTAAGGCAATCCTAACATCTCGGAAGTAATATTTTACAACATTCCTGGCGCGTCGGCATCTACTTCTCGGTGGAAACATTATATACGTCTAAAACACTATATATCCTAGCTTAAGGCAACCTAACATGTCGAGCGTAATATTTTACTACATTCCTGGCACGTCTGCTCCTACTTTTCGGTGGGAACATTATATACGTCTATAACGCCATATATCCTAACCTAAGGCAACCAAAAATGTCGAGCGTAATATTTTATAACATTCCTGACTCGTAGGACCCTACTTCTCGGTGGGAACATTATATACGTCTATAACGTTATATATCCTAACCTAAGAGAACCTAACATGTCGAATGTAATATTTTACAGCAATCCTGGCGCGTCGGCCCCTACTTCTCGGTGGGAACATTATATACGTCTATAACGCTATATATCCTAGCCTAAGGCAACCTAACACCTCGGATGTAATGTTTTACAACATTCCTGGCGTGTCTGCCCCTATTTCTGGGTGGGAACATTATATACGTCTATAACGTGATATATCCTAGCCTATGGCAATCCTAACATCTCGGATGTAATATTTGACAACATTCCTGGCGTGTAGGCCCGTACTTCTCGGTGGGAATATCATATACGTCTATAACGTTATACATCCTAGCGTAAGGCAATCCTAACATGTCGAATGTAATATTTTACAGCAATCCTGGCGCGTCGGCCCCTACTTCTCGGTGGGAACATTATATACGTCTATAACGCTATATATCCTAGCCTAAGGCAACCTAACACCTCGGATGTAATGTTTTACAACATTCCTGGCGTGTCTGCCCCTATTTCTGGGTGGGAACATTATATACGTCTATAACGTGATATATCCTAGCCTATGGCAATCCTAACATCTCGGAAGTAATATTTTATAACAGTCCTGGCGCGCCGGCCCATACTTCTCGGTGGGAACATTATATACGTCTATATCGCTATATATCATAACGTAAGGCAACCTAACATGTCGAGCGTAATATTTTACAACATTCCTGGCTCGTCGGCCCCTACTTCTCAGTGGGAACATTATATACGTCTATAACGTTATATATCCTAGCCTAAGGCAACCTAACTTCTCGGATGTAATATTCTACTACATTCCCGGCGCGCCGGCCCCTACTTCTCGGTGGGAACATTATATACGTCTATAACGTTATATATCCTAGCCTAAGGCAAGCCTAACATCTCGGATGTAATATTTTTCAACATTCCTGGCGCGTCGGCACCTACTTATCGCTGGGAACAGTATATAAGTCTATAACGTTATATATCCCAACCTAAGGCAACCTAACATCGCGGATGTAATATTTTACTACATTCCTTGCTCGTCGGCCCCTACTTCTCGGTGGGAACATTATACATGTCTATAACATTACTTATCCTAGCCTAAGGCAACCTAACATCTCGGATGTTATATTTTACTACATTCCCGGCGCGCCGGCCCCTACTTCTCGGTGGGAACATTATATACGTCTATAACGTTATATATCCTAGCCTAAGGCAAACCTAACATCTCGGATGTAATATTTTACAACATTCCTGGCGCGTCGGCATCTACTTCTCGGTGGGAGCAGTATATAAGTCTATAACGTTATATATCCTAACCTAAGGCAACCTAACATCACGGATGTAATATTTTAATGCATTCCTGGCTCGTCGGCACCTACTTCACGGTGGGAACATTATATACGTCTATAACGCTATATATCCTAGCCTAAGGCAACCTAACATCTCGGATGTAATATTTTAATACATTCCTGGCGCGCCGGCCCCTACTTCTCGCTGGGAACACTATATTCGTCTATAACGTTACACATCCTAGCCTAAGGCAACCTAACATCTCGGATGTAGTATTTTACTACACTCCTGGCACGTCGGCCACTACTTCTCGGTGGGAACATTATATAAGTCTATAACGCTATATATCCTAGCCTAAGGCAAAATATCATGTCGAATGTAATATTTTCAAACATTCCCGTCACTTCGGCACCTACTTCTCGGCGAGAACATTATATACGTCTATAACGTTATATATCCTAGCCTAAGGCAACCTAACACCTCGGATGTAATGTTTTACAACATTCCTGGCGTGTCGGCCCCTATTTCTCGGTGGGAACATTATATACGTCTATAACGTGATATATCCTAGCCTAAGGCAATCCTAACATCTCGGAAGTAATATTTTACAACATTCCTGGCGCGTCGGCATCTACTTCTGGGTGGAAACATTATATACGTCTAAAACACTATATATCCTAGCTTAAGGCAACCTAACATGTCGAGCGTAATATTTTACTACATTCCTGGCACGTCTGCTCCTACTTTTCGGTGGGAACATTATATACGTCTATAACGCCATATATCCTAACCTAAGGCAACCAAAAATGTCGAGCGTAATATTTTATAACATTCCTGACTCGTAGGACCCTACTTCTCGGTGGGAACATTATATACGTCTATAACGTTATATATCCTAACCTAAGAGAACCTAACATGTCGAATGTAATATTTTACAGCAATCCTGGCGCGTCTGCCCCTACTTCTCGGTGGGAACATTATATACGTCTATAACGCTATATATCCTAGCCTAAGGCAACCTAACACCTCGGATGTAATGTTTTACAACATTCCTGGCGTGTCTGCCCCTATTTCTGGGTGGGAACATTACATACGTCTCTAACGTGATATATCCTAGCCTATGGCAATCCTAACATCTCGGATGTAATATTTGACAACATTCCTGGCGTGTAGGCCCGTACTTGTCGGTGGGAATATCATATACGTCTATAACGTTATACATCCTAGCGTAAGGCAATCCTAACATGTCGAATGTAATATTTTACAGCAATCCTGGCGCGTCGGCCCCTACTTCTCGGTGGGAACATTATATACGTCTATAACGCTATATATCCTAGCCTAAGGCAACCTAACACCTCGGATGTAATGTTTTACAACATTCCTGGCGTGTCTGCCCCTATTTCTGGGTGGGAACATTATATACGTCTATAACGTGATATATCCTAGCCTATGGCAATCCTAACATCTCGGAAGTAATATTTTATAACATTCCTGGCGCGCCGGCCCATACTTCTCGGTGGGAACATTATATACGTCTATATCGCTATATATCATAACGTAAGGCAACCTAACATGTCGAGCGTAATATTTTACAACATTCCTGGCTCGTCGGCCCCTACTTCTCAGTGGGAACATTATATACGTCTATAACGTTATATATCCTAACCTAAGAGAACCTAACATCTCGGATGTAATATTTGACAACATTCCTGGCGTGTAGGCCCGTACTTCTCGGTGGGAATATCATATACGTCTATAACGTTATACATCCTAGCGTAAGGCAATCCTAACGTGTCGAATGTAATATTTTACAGTAATCCTGGCGCGTCGGCCCCTACTTCTCGGTGGCAACATTATATATGTCTATAACGCTATATATCCTAGCCTAAGGCAACCTAACACCTCGGATGTAATGTTTTACAACATTCCTGGCGTGTCGGCCCCTATTTCTCGGTGGGAACACTATATACGTCTATAACGTGATATATCCTAGCCTAAGGCAATCCTAACATCTCGGAAGTAATATTTTACAACATTCCTGGCGCTTCGGCATCTACTTCTCGGTGGAAACATTATATACGTCTAAAACACTATATATCCTAGCTTAAGGCAACCTAACATGTCGAATGTAATATTTTACAACATTCCTGGCGCATCGGCACCTACTTCTCGGTGGGAACAGTATATACGTCTATAACGTTATGTATCCTAGCCTAAGGCAATTCTAACATCTCGGATGTAATATTTTACAACACTCCTGGCGCGTCGGCACCTACTTCTCGGAGGGAACAGTATATAAATCTATAACGTTATATATCCTAGCCTAAGGCAACCTAACATGTCGAATGTAATATTTTACAACATTCCTGGCGCGTCGGCACCTACTTCTCGGTGGGAACAGTATATACGTCTATAACGTTATATATCCTAGCCTAAGGCAAACCTAACATGTCAAATGTAAAATTTTACAACATTCCTGGCGCGTCGGCCCCTACTTCTCGGTGGGAACATTATATACGTCTATAACGCTATATATCCTAGCCTAAGGCAACCTAACACCTCGGATGTAATGTTTTACAACATTCCTGGCGTGTCTGCCCCTATTTCTGGGTGGGAACATTATATACGTCTATAACGTGATATATCCTAGCCTATGGCAATCCTAACATCTCGGATGTAATATTTGACAACATTCCTGGCGTGTAGGCCCGTACTTCTCGGTGGGAATATCATATACGTCTATAACGTTATACATCCTAGCGTAAGGCAATCCTAACATGTCGAATGTAATATTTTACAGCAATCCTGGCGCGTCGGCCCCTACTTCTCGGTGGGAACATTATATACGTCTATAACGCTATATATCCTAGCCTAAGGCAACCTAACACCTCGGATGTAATGTTTTACAACATTCCTGGCGTGTCTGCCCCTATTTCTGGGTGGGAACATTATATACGTCTATAACGTGATATATCCTAGCCTATGGCAATCCTAACATCTCGGAAGTAATATTTTATAACAGTCCTGGCGCGCCGGCCCATACTTCTCGGTGGGAACATTATATACGTCTATATCGCTATATATCATAACGTAAGGCAACCTAACATGTCGAGCGTAATATTTTACAACATTCCTGGCTCGTCGGCCCCTACTTCTCAGTGGGAACATTATATACGTCTATAACGTTATATATCCTAGCCTAAGGCAACCTAACTTCTCGGATGTAATATTCTACTACATTCCCGGCGCGCCGGCCCCTACTTCTCGGTGGGAACATTATATACGTCTATAACGTTATATATCCTAGCCTAAGGCAAGCCTAACATCTCGGATGTAATATTTTTCAACATTCCTGGCGCGTCGGCACCTACTTATCGCTGGGAACAGTATATAAGTCTATAACGTTATATATCCCAACCTAAGGCAACCTAACATCGCGGATGTAATATTTTACTACATTCCTTGCTCGTCGGCCCCTACTTCTCGGTGGGAACATTATACATGTCTATAACATTACTTATCCTAGCCTAAGGCAACCTAACATCTCGGATGTTATATTTTACTACATTCCCGGCGCGCCGGCCCCTACTTCTCGGTGGGAACATTATATACGTCTATAACGTTATATATCCTAGCCTAAGGCAAACCTAACATCTCGGATGTAATATTTTACAACATTCCTGGCGCGTCGGCATCTACTTCTCGGTGGGAGCAGTATATAAGTCTATAACGTTATATATCCTAACCTAAGGCAACCTAACATCACGGATGTAATATTTTAATGCATTCCTGGCTCGTCGGCACCTACTTCACGGTGGGAACATTATATACGTCTATAACGCTATATATCCTAGCCTAAGGCAACCTAACATCTCGGATGTAATATTTTAATACATTCCTGGCGCGCCGGCCCCTACTTCTCGCTGGGAACACTATATTCGTCTATAACGTTACACATCCTAGCCTAAGGCAACCTAACATCTCGGATGTAGTATTTTACTACACTCCTGGCACGTCGGCCACTACTTCTCGGTGGGAACATTATATAAGTCTATAACGCTATATATCCTAGCCTAAGGCAAAATATCATGTCGAATGTAATATTTTCAAACATTCCCGTCACTTCGGCACCTACTTCTCGGCGAGAACATTATATACGTCTATAACGTTATATATCCTAGCCTAAGGCAACCTAACACCTCGGATGTAATGTTTTACAACATTCCTGGCGTGTCGGCCCCTATTTCTCGGTGGGAACATTATATACGTCTATAACGTGATATATCCTAGCCTAAGGCAATCCTAACATCTCGGAAGTAATATTTTACAACATTCCTGGCGCGTCGGCATCTACTTCTGGGTGGAAACATTATATACGTCTAAAACACTATATATCCTAGCTTAAGGCAACCTAACATGTCGAGCGTAATATTTTACTACATTCCTGGCACGTCTGCTCCTACTTTTCGGTGGGAACATTATATACGTCTATAACGCCATATATCCTAACCTAAGGCAACCAAAAATGTCGAGCGTAATATTTTATAACATTCCTGACTCGTAGGACCCTACTTCTCGGTGGGAACATTATATACGTCTATAACGTTATATATCCTAACCTAAGAGAACCTAACATGTCGAATGTAATATTTTACAGCAATCCTGGCGCGTCTGCCCCTACTTCTCGGTGGGAACATTATATACGTCTATAACGCTATATATCCTAGCCTAAGGCAACCTAACACCTCGGATGTAATGTTTTACAACATTCCTGGCGTGTCTGCCCCTATTTCTGGGTGGGAACATTACATACGTCTCTAACGTGATATATCCTAGCCTATGGCAATCCTAACATCTCGGATGTAATATTTGACAACATTCCTGGCGTGTAGGCCCGTACTTGTCGGTGGGAATATCATATACGTCTATAACGTTATACATCCTAGCGTAAGGCAATCCTAACATGTCGAATGTAATATTTTACAGCAATCCTGGCGCGTCGGCCCCTACTTCTCGGTGGGAACATTATATACGTCTATAACGCTATATATCCTAGCCTAAGGCAACCTAACACCTCGGATGTAATGTTTTACAACATTCCTGGCGTGTCTGCCCCTATTTCTGGGTGGGAACATTATATACGTCTATAACGTGATATATCCTAGCCTATGGCAATCCTAACATCTCGGAAGTAATATTTTATAACATTCCTGGCGCGCCGGCCCATACTTCTCGGTGGGAACATTATATACGTCTATATCGCTATATATCATAACGTAAGGCAACCTAACATGTCGAGCGTAATATTTTACAACATTCCTGGCTCGTCGGCCCCTACTTCTCAGTGGGAACATTATATACGTCTATAACGTTATATATCCTAACCTAAGAGAACCTAACATCTCGGATGTAATATTTGACAACATTCCTGGCGTGTAGGCCCGTACTTCTCGGTGGGAATATCATATACGTCTATAACGTTATACATCCTAGCGTAAGGCAATCCTAACGTGTCGAATGTAATATTTTACAGTAATCCTGGCGCGTCGGCCCCTACTTCTCGGTGGCAACATTATATATGTCTATAACGCTATATATCCTAGCCTAAGGCAACCTAACACCTCGGATGTAATGTTTTACAACATTCCTGGCGTGTCGGCCCCTATTTCTCGGTGGGAACACTATATACGTCTATAACGTGATATATCCTAGCCTAAGGCAATCCTAACATCTCGGAAGTAATATTTTACAACATTCCTGGCGCTTCGGCATCTACTTCTCGGTGGAAACATTATATACGTCTAAAACACTATATATCCTAGCTTAAGGCAACCTAACATGTCGAATGTAATATTTTACAACATTCCTGGCGCATCGGCACCTACTTCTCGGTGGGAACAGTATATACGTCTATAACGTTATGTATCCTAGCCTAAGGCAATTCTAACATCTCGGATGTAATATTTTACAACACTCCTGGCGCGTCGGCACCTACTTCTCGGAGGGAACAGTATATAAATCTATAACGTTATATATCCTAGCCTAAGGCAACCTAACATGTCGAATGTAATATTTTACAACATTCCTGGCGCGTCGGCACCTACTTCTCGGTGGGAACAGTATATACGTCTATAACGTTATATATCCTAGCCTAAGGCAAACCTAACATGTCAAATGTAAAATTTTACAACATTCCTGGCGCGTCGGTCCCTATTTCTCGGTGGGAACATTATATAAGTCAATAACGTTATATATCCTAACCTAATGCAACCTAACATCTCGGATGTAATATTTTACAGTAATCCTGGCGCGTCGGCACCTACTTCTCGGTGGGAACATTATATACGTCTATAACGCTATATATCCTAGCCTAAGGCAACCTAACACCTCGGATGTAATGTTTTACAACATTCCTGGCGTGTCGGCCCCTATTTCTGGGTGGGAACATTATATACGTCTATAACGTGATACATCCTAGCCTATGGCAATCCTAACATCTCGGAAGTAATATTCTATAACATTCCTGGCGCGCCGGCCCCTACTTCTCGGTGGGAACAGTATATAAGTCTATAACGTTACTTATCCTAGTCTAAGGCAACCTAACATCTCGGATGTAATATTTTACTACATTCCTGGCTCGTCGGCCCCTACTTCGTGGTGGTAACATTATATACGTCTTTAACGTTATATATCCTAGCCTAAGGCAACCTAACATCTCGGATGTATTATTTTACAACGTTCCGGGCATGTCGGTCCCTACTTCTCGGTGGGAACATTATATACGTCTATAACGTTATATATCATAACCTAAGGGAGCCTAACGTCTCAGGTGTAATATTTTACAAAATTCGTGACGCGCCGGCCCCTATTTCTCGGTGGGAACATGATATACGTCTATAACGATATATATCCTAGCCTAAGGCGACCTATCATATCGAATGTAATATTTTACATCATTCCTGGCGTGTCGGCACGTAGTTCTCGGTGGTAACATTATATACGTCTATAACGTTAGATATCCTCGCCTAAGGCAACCTAACATGTCGAATGTAATATTTTACAACATTCCTGACGTGTAGTCGCCTGCTTATCGATGGGGACACTATATACGTCTAGAACGTTGTATATCCTAACCTAACGCAACCTAACATCTCGGATGTAATATATGACACCATTCCTGGCGTGTCGGACCGTACTTCTCGGTGGGAACATCATATACGTCTATAACGCTATATATCATAACCTGAGGCAAACTAACCTCTATAACGTAACATTTTACAACATTCCTGGCGTGTCGTTGCCTACTTCTCGATGGGGACGTTATAGACGTCTATAACGTAATATATCCTAACGTAAGGCAACATAACATCTCGGATGTAATATTTTACAGCATTCCTGGCATGTCGGTCCCTACTTCTCGATGGGGACATTATATACGCCTGTAACGTTGTACATCATAACCTAAGGGAACCTAACATCTCGGGTGTAATATTTTGCAACATTCCTGACGCGTCGGCCCCTATTTCTCGGTGGGAACATTATATACGTCTATAACGTTATATATCCTAGCCTAAGGCGACCTAACATGTCGAATATAATATTTTACAACATTCCTGGCATGTCGTCGCCTGCTTCTTGATGGGGACATTATACACGTCTATAACGTTGTACATTCTAACCTAAGGCAACCTAACATCTCTGATGTATTATTTCACAACATTCCTGGCATGTCGGTCCCTTCGTCTCGGTGGGAACATTATATATGTCTATAACGATATATATCATAACCTAAGGGAACCTAACGTCTGCGATGTAATATTTAACAACATTCCTGGCATGTCGGTCCCTACGTCTCGGTGGGAAAATTATATACGTCTATAACGATACATATCCTAACCTCAGGCAACCTAACATCTCGGATGTAATAGTTGACAACATTCCTGGCGCGTCCGCCCGTACTTCTCGGTGGTAACATTATATACGCCTATAACGGTATATATCCTAGCCTAAGGCGACCTAACATGTCGAATGGAATATTTTACAACATTCCTGGCGCGTCGGCTCCTACTTCTCGATGGGGACATTATATACATCTATATCGTTGTATATTCTAACCTAAGGCAACCAAACATCTCGAATGTAATGTTTTACAACATTCCTGGCATGTCGGTCCCTACTTCTCGGTGGGAACATTGTATACGTCTATAACGATATATGTCCTAGCCTAAGGCAACCTAACATCTCGGATGTAATATTTTATAACATTCCTGGCGTGTCGTCGCCTGCTTCTCGATGGGAACATTATATATGTCTATAACGTTGTGTATCCTAACCTAACGCAACCTAACATCTCGCATGTTATATTCCTGGCGTGTCGTCGCCTACTTCTGGAAGGGGAGATTATATACGTCTATAACGTTATATATCCTAACCTATGGCAACCTAACAGCTCGGATGTAATATTTTACAACATTCCTGGTGTGTCGTCGCCTGCATCTCGATGGGGACATTATATACGTCTATAACGTTGTATATCCTAACCTAAAGCAACCTAACATCTGGGATGTAATATTTTACAAAATTCCTGGCATGTCGGTCCCCAAGTCTCGGTAGGAACATTATATACGTCTATAACGATATATATCCAAACCTAAGGGAACCTAACATCTCGGATGTAATATTTTACAACATTCCTGGCATGTCGGTCCCTACATCTCGGTGGGAACATTCTATACGTCTATAGCGTTGTATATCCTGACCTAAGGGAACCTAACATCTCGGGTTTAATATTTTACAACATTCCGGACGCGTCGGCCCCTATTTTTCGGTGGGAACATTGTATACGTCTATAACGATATATGTCCTAGCCTAAGGCAACCTAACATCTCGGATGTGATATTTTACAGCATTCCTGGCGTGTCGTCTCCTGCTTCTCGATGGGGACATTACATACGTCTATAACGTTGTATATCTTAACCTAAAGCAACCTAACATCTCGGACGTAATATTTTACAACATTCTTGGCATGTCGGTCCCTACTTCTCGGTGGGAACATTGCATACGTCTATAACGTTATATATCCTAGCCTAAGGCGAGCTAACATGTCGAATGTAATATTTTACATCATTCCTGGCGTGTCGTCGCCTGCTTCTCGATGGGAACATTATATACGTCCATAACGTTGTGTATCCTAACCTAACGCAACCTAACATCTAGGATGTAATATTCCTGGCGTGTCGTCGCCTACTTCTCGATGGGGACGTTATATACATCTATAACCTTGTATATCCTAACCTAAGGCAACCTAACATCTCGGACGTAATATTTTACAACATTCTGGTGTGTCGTCGCCTGCTTCTCGATGGGGACATTATATACGTCTATAACGTTGTATATCCTATCCTAACGCAACCTAACATTTGGGATGTTATATTTTACAACATTCCTGGCATGTCGGAGCCTACGTCTCGGTGGGAACATTATATACGTCTATAACGATATATATCCTAACCCAAGGCAACCTAACACCTCGGATGTAATAGTTGACAACATTCCTGGCGTGTAGGCCCGTACTTCTCGGTGGTATCATTACATACGTCTGTAACGTTATATATCCTAGTCTAAGGCAACCTAACATGTCGAATGTTATATTTTACAACATTCCTGGCGTGTCGTCGCCTACTTCTGGATGGGAACATTCTATACGTCTATAACGTTTTATATCCTAACCTAAGGGAACCTAACACCTCGGGTGTAATATTTTACAACATTCCTGGCATGTCAGTTCCTACGTCTCGGTGGGAACATTATATACGTCTATAACGATATATACCCTAACCCAAGGCAACCTAACACCTCGGATGTAATAGTTGACAACATCCCTGGCGTGTAGGCACGTACTTCTCGGTGGTAACATTACATACGTCTATAACGTTATATATCCTAGCCTAAGGCGACCTAACATGTCGAATATAATATTGTACATCATTCCTGACGTGTCGGCCCGTAGTTCTCGGTGGGAACATTATATACGTCTATAACGTTATATATCCTAGCCTAAGGCCACATAACATGTCGAATGTAATATTTTACAACATTCCTGGCGTGTCGTCGCCTGCTTCTCGATGGGGACATTATATACGTCTATAACGTTGTATATCCTAACCTAAAGCAACCTAACATCTGGGATGTAATATTTTACAACATTCCTGGCATGTCGGTGACC
Organism: Xylocopa violacea; assembly: GCA_963969225.1. Lineage (NCBI taxonomy): Eukaryota > Metazoa > Arthropoda > Insecta > Hymenoptera > Apidae > Xylocopa > Xylocopa violacea. The sequence continues at coordinate 414,400 of CAXAJV010000350.1, forward strand.
AAGTCTCGGTAGGAACATTATATACGTCTATAACGATATATATCCAAACCTAAGGGAACCTAACGTCTCGGATGTAATATTTTACAACATTCCTGGCATGTCGGTCCCTAGATCTCGGTGGGAACATTCTATACGTCTATAGCGTTGTGTATCCTAACCTAAGGGAACCTAACATCTCGGGTTTAATATTTTACAACATTCCTGACGCGTCGGCCCCTATTTTTCGGTGGGAACATTGTATACGTTTATAACGATAAATATCCTAACCTAGGGCAACCTAACATCTCGGATGTAATAGTTGACAAAATTCCTGGCGTGTCCGCCCGTACTTCTCGGTGGGAACATTATATACGCCTATAACGTTATATATCCTAGCCTAAGGCCACCTAACATGTCGAATGTAATATTTTACAACATTCATGGCGTGTCGTCTCCTGCTTCTCGATGGGGACATTATATACGTCTATAATGTTGTATATCCTAACCTAATGCAACCTAACATCTGGGATGTAATATTTTACAACATTCCTGGCGTGTCGTCGCCTGCTTCTCGGTGGGGACATAATATACGTCTATAACGTTGTATATCCTAACCCAACTCAACCTAACATCCGGGATGTAATATTTTACAACATTCCTGGCGTGTCGTCGCCTACTTCTGGATGGGGTCATTATATACATCTATAACGTTGTATATCCTAACCTAAGGCAACCTAACATCTCGGATGTAATATTTTATAACATTCCTGGCGTGTCGTCGCCTGCTTCTCGATGGGAACATTATATATGTCTATAACGTTGTGTATCCTAACCTAACGCAACCTAACATCTCGCATGTTATATTCCTGGCGTGTCGTCGCCTACTTCTGGAAGGGGAGATTATATACGTCTATAACGTTATACATCCTAACCTAAGGCAACCTAACAGCTCGGATGTAATATTTTACAACATTCCTGGCGTGTCGTCGCCTGCTTCTCGATGGGGACATTATATACGTCTATAACGTTGTATATCCTAACCTAAAGCAACCTAACATCTGGGATGTAATATTTTACAAAATTCCTGGCATGTCGGTCCCCAAGTCTCGGTAGGAACATTATATACGTCTATAACGATATATATCCAAACCTAAGGGAACCTAACATCTCGGATGTAATATTTTACAACATTCCTGGCATGTCGGTCCCTACATCTCGGTGGGAACATTCTATACGTCTATAGCGTTGTATATCCTGACCTAAGGGAACCTAACATCTCGGGTTTAATATTTTACAACTTTCCGGACGCGTCGGCCCCTATTTTTCGGTGGGAACATTGTATACGTCTATAACGATAAATATACTAACCTAGGGCAACCTAACATCTCGGATGTAATAGTTGACAACATTCCTGGCGTGTCCGCCCGTACTTCTCGGTGAGAACATTATATACGTCTATAACGTTATATATCCTAGCCTAAGGCCACATAACATGTCGAATGTAATATTTTACAACATTCCTGGCGTGTCGTCGCCTGCTTCTCGATGGGGACATTATATACGTCTATACCGTTGTATATCCTAACCTAAAGCAACCTAACATCTGGGATGTAATATTTTACAAGATTCCTGGCATGTCGGTCCCCAAGTCTCGGTAGGAACATTGTATACGTCTATAACGATATATGTCCTAGCCTAAGGCAACCTAACATCTCGGATGTGATATTTTACAGCATTCCTGGCGTGTCGTCTCCTGCTTCTCGATGGGGACATTACATACGTCTATAACGTTGTATATCCTAGCCTAAGGCCACCTAACATCTCGGATGTAATATTTTACAACATTCTTGGCATGTCGGTCCCTACTTCTCGGTGGGAACATTGCATACGTCTATAACGTTATATATCCTAGCCTAAGGCGAGCTAACATGTCGAATGTAATATTTTACATCATTCCTGGCGTGTCGTCGCCTGCTTCTCGATGGGAACATTATATACGTCCATAACGTTGTGTATCCTAACCTAACGCAACCTAACATCTAGGATGTAATATTCCTGGCGTGTCGTCGCCTACTTCTCGATGGGGACATTATATACATCTATAACCTTGTATATCCTAACCTAAGGCAACCTAACATCTCGGATGTAATATTTTACAACATTCTGGTGTGTCGTCGCCTGCTTCTCGATGGGGACATTATATACGTCTATAACGTTGTATATCCTATCCTAACGCAACCTAACATTTGGGATGTAATATTTTACGACATTCCTGGCATGTCAGTTCCTACGTCTCGGTGGGAACATTATATACGTCTATAACGATATATACCCTAACCCAAGGCAACTTAACACCTCGGATGTAATAGTTGACAACATCCCTGGCGTGTAGGCACGTAATTCTCGGTGGTAACATTACATACGTCTATAACGTTATATATCCTAGTCTAAGGCGACCTAACATGTCGAATATAATATTGTACATCATTCCTGGCGTGTCGTCGCCTGCTTCTCGATGGGAACATTACATACGTCTATAACGTTGTGTATCCTAACCTAACGCAACCTAACATCTGGGATGTAATATTCCTGGAGTGTCGTCGCCTACTTCTGGATTTTGAACATTCTATACGTCTATAACGTTGTATATCCTAACCTAACGCAACCTAACGTTTGGGATGTAATATTTTACAATATTCCTGGCATGTCGGTCCCTACGTCTCGGTGGGATCATTATATACGTCTATAACGATATATATCCTAACTTAAGGCAACCTAACATCTCGGATGTAATAGTTGACAACATTCCTGGCATGTCGGTCCCTACTTCTCTGTGGGAACATTGTATACGTCTAAGACGATATATGTCCTAGCCTAAGGCGACCTAACATATCGAATATAATATTTTACAACATTCCTGTCGTGTCGTCGCCTACTTCTCGAAGGGGACATTATATACATCTATAACCTTGCATATCGTAACCTAACGCAACCTAACATCTCGGATGTAATATATTACAACATTCTGGCGTGTCGTCGTCTGCTTCTCGATGGGTACATTATATACGTCCGTAACTTTGTATATCCTAACCTAACGCAACCTAACATCTGGGATGTAATATTTTACAACATTCCTGGCGTGTCGTCGCCTGCTTCTCGATGGGGACATAAGATACGTCTATAACGTTGTATATCCTAACCTAACGCAACCTAACATCTCGGATGTAATAGTTGACAACATTCCTAGCATGTTGGTACCTACATCTCGGTGGACACATTGTATACGTCTATAACGATATATACCCTAGCCTAAGACAACCTAACATCTCGGATGTAATATTTTAAAACATTCTGGCGTGTCGTCGCCTGCTTCTCGATGGGGACATTATATACGTCCGTAACGTTGTATATCCTTACCTAACGCAACCTAACATCTGGGATGTAATATTTTACAACGTTCCTGGCATGTCGGTCCCTACGGCTCTGTGGGACCACTATATACGTCTATAACGATATATATCCTAACCTAAGACAACCTAACATCTCGGATGTAATAGTTGACAACATTCCTGGCGTGTAGGCCCGTACTTCTCGGTGAGAACATTGTATACGTCTATAACGTTGTATATCCTAGCCTAAGGCTACCTAACATCTCGGATGTAATATTTTATAACATACCTGGCGTGTCGTCGCCTGCTTCTCGATGGGGACATTATATACGTCTATAACGTTGTATATCCTAACCTAAAGCAACCTAACATCTCGGATGTAATTTTTTACAACATTCCTGGTTTGTCGGTCCCTACATCTCGGTGGGAACATACTATACGTCTATAACGTTGTATATCCTAACCTAAGGAAACCTAACATCTCGGGTGTAATATTTTACAACATTCCTGACGCGTCGGCACCTATTTTTCGGTGGGAACATTCTATACATTTATAACGGTATATATCCTAGCCTAAGGCAACCTAACATCTCGGATGTAATATTTTACAACATTCCTGGCATATCGGTCCCTACTTCTCGGTGGAAACATTGTATACGTCTATAACGATATTTATCCTAGCCTAAGGCAACCTAACATCTCGGATGTAATATTTTAAAACATTCCTTGCATGTCCGTGCCTACGTCTCGGTGGGAACATTATATACGTCTATAACGATATATATCCTAACCTAAGGCGACCTAACATGTCGAATGTAATATTTTACATCATTCCTGGCGTGTCGTCGCCTGCTTCTCGATGGGATCATTATATACGTCTATAACGTTGTGTATCCTAACCTAACGCAACCTAACATCTGGGATGAAATATTCCTGGCGTGTCGTCGCCTACTTCTCGATGGGGACATTATATACATCTATAACCTTGTATATCCTAACCTAAGGCAACCTAACATCTCGGATGTAATATTGTACAACATTCTGGTGTGTCGTCGCCTGCTTCTCGATGGGGACATTATATACGTCTATAACGTTGTATATCCTATCCTAACGCAACCTAACATCTGGGATGTAATATTCCTGGAGTGTCGTCGCCTACTTCTGGATTTTGAACATTCTATACGTCTATAACGTTGTATATCCTAACCTAACGCAACCTAACATTTGGGATGTAATATTTTACAATATTCCTGGCATGTCGGTCCCTACGTCTCGGTGGGATCATTATATACGTCTATAACGATATATATCCTAACCTAAGGCAACCTAACATCCCGGATGTAATAGTTGACAACATTCCTGGCGTGTAGGCCCGTACGTCTCGATGGGAACATTATATACGTCTATAACGTTATATATCCTAGCCTAAGGGGACCTAACGTGTCGAATGTAATATTTTACATCATTCCTGACGTGTCGGCCCGTAGTTCTCGGTGGTAAGATTATATACGTCTATAACGTTATATATCCTAGCCTAAGGCAACCTAGCATCTCGGATGTAATATTTGACAACATTCCTGGCATGTCGGTCCCTACATCACGGTGGGATCATTTTATGCGTCTATAACGTTGTATATCCTAACCTAAGGCAACCTAACATCTGGGATGTAATATTTTACAACATTCTTAGCATGTTGGTACCTACGTCTCGGTGGGAACATTATATACGTCTATAACGATATATATCCTAACCTAAGGCAACCTAACACCTCGGATGTAATAGTTGACAACATCCCTGGCGTGTCGTCGCCTACTTTGGATGGGGTCATTATATACATCCATAACGTTGTATATCCTAACCTAAGGCAACCTAACATCTCGGATGTAATATTTTACAACATTCTGGCGTGTCGTCGCCTGCTTCTCGGTGGCGACATTATATACGTCTATAACGTTGTATATCCTAACCTAACGCAACCTAACATTTGGGATGTAATATTTTACAATATTCCTGGCATGTCGGTCCTTACGTCTCGATGGGATCATTATATACGTCTATAACGATATATATCCTAACCTAAGGCAACCTAACATCTCGGATGTAATAGTTGACAACATTCCTGGCGTGTAGGCCCGTACGTCTCGGTGGGAACATTATATACGTCTATAACGTTATATATCCTAGCCTAAGGGGACCTAACATGTCGAATGTAATATTTTACATCATTCCAGACGTGTCGGCCCGTAGTTCTCGGTGGTGAGATTATATACGTCTATAACGTTGTATATCCTAACCTAAAGCAACCTAACATCTCGGATGTAATAGTTGACAACATTCCTGGCGTGTCCGCCCGTACTTCTCGTCGGGAACATTATATACGTCTATAACGTTATATATCCTAGCCTAAGGCCACCTAACATGTCGAATGTAATATTTTACAACATTCCTGGCGTGTCGTCTCCTGCTTCTCGATGGGGACATTACATACGTCTATAATGTTGTATATCCTAACCTAACGCAACCTAACATCTGGGATGTAATATTTTATAACATTCCTGGCGTGTCGTCGCCTGCTTCTCGATGGGAGCATTATATACGTCTATAACGTTGTGTATCCTAACCTAACGCAACCTAACATCTGGGATGTAATATTCCTGGCGTGTCGAAACCTGCTTCTCGATGGGGACATTATATACGTCTATAACGATATATATCCTAACCTAAGGCAACCTAACATCTCGGATGTAATAGTTGACAACATTCCTGGCATGTCGGTCCCTACTTCTCTGTGGGAACATTGTATACGTCTAAAACGATATATGTCCTAGCATAAGGCGACCTAACATGTCGAATATAATATTTTACAACATTCCTGTCGTGTCGTCGCCTACATCTCGATGGGGACATTATATACATCTATAACCTTGTATATCCTAACCTAGGGCAACCTAACATCTCGGATGTAATATTTTACAACATTCCTGGCGTGTCGTCGCCTGCTTCTCGATGGGGACATTATATACGTCTATAACGTTGTATATCCTAACCTAACGCAACCTAACATTTGGTATGTAATATTTTACAACATTCGTGGCATGTCGGTCCCTATGTCTCGGTGGGAACATTATATACGTCTATAGCGATATATATCCTAACCTAAGGCAACCTAACATCTCGGATGTAATAGTTGACAACATTCCTGGCGTGTAGGCCCGTACTTCTCGGTGGGAACATTATATACGTCTATAACGTTATATGTCCTAGCCTAAGGCGACCTAACATGTCGAATGTAATATTTTGCGTCATTCCTGACGTGTCGGCCCGTAGTTCTCGGCGGTAACATTATATACGTCAATAACGTTATATATCCTAGCCTAAGGCAACCTAACATCTCGGATGTAATATTTGACAACATTTCTGGCATGTCGGTCCCTACATCTCGGTGGGATCATTCTATGCCTCTATAACGTTGTATATCCTAACCTAAGGCATCCTAACATCTCGGATGTAATATTTTACAACATTCCTGGCATTTCGGTCCCTACTTCTCTGTGGGAACATTGTATACGTCTAGAGCGATATATATCCTAACCGAAGGCAACCTAACACCTCGGATGTAATATTTTACAACATTCCTGGCATGTCGGTCCCTACATCTCGGTAGGAACATTCTATACGTCTATAGCGTTGTATATCCTGACCTAAGGGAACCTAACATCTCGGGTTTAATATTTTGCAACATTCCTGACGCGTCGGCCCCTATTTTTCGGTGGGAACATTGTATACGTCTATAACGATAAATATCCTAACCTAGGGCAACCTAACATCTCGGATGTAATAGTTGACAACATTCCTGGCGTGTCCGCCCGTACTTCTCGGTGGGAACATTATATACGTCTATAACGTTATATATCCTAGCCTAAGGCCACCTAACATCTCAGATGTAATATTTTACAACATTCTTGGCATGTCGGTCCCTACTTCTCGGTGGGAACATTGCATACGTCTATAACGTTATATATCCTAGCCTAAGGCGAGCTAACATGTCGAATGTAATATTTTACATCATTCCTGGCGTGTCGTCGCCTGCTTCTCGATGGGAACATTATATACGTCCATAACGTTGTGTATCCTAACCTAACGCAACCTAACATCTAGGATGTAATATTCCTGGCGTGTCGTCGCCTACTTCTCGATGGGGACATTATATACATCTATAACCTTGTATATCCTAACCTAAGGCAACCTAACATCTCGGATGTAATATTTTACAACATTCTGGTGTGTCGTCGCCTGCTTCTCGATGGGGACATTATATACGTCTATAACGTTGTATATCCTATCCTAGCGCAACCTAACATTTGGGATGTTATATTTTACAACATTCCTGGCATGTCGGTGCCTACGTCTCGGTGGGAACATTATATACGTCTATAACGATATATATCCTAACCCAAGGCAACCTAACACCTCGGATGTAATAGTTGACAACATTCCTGGCGTGTAGGCCCGTACTTCTCGGTGGTATCATTACATACGTCTGTAACGTTATATATCCTAGTCTAAGGCAACCTAACATGTCGAATGTTATATTTTACAACATTCCTGGCGTGTCGTCGCCTACTTCTGGATGGGAACATTCTATACGTCTATAACGTTGTATATCCTAACCTAAGGGAACCTAACACCTCGGGTGTAATATTTTACAACATTCCTGACGCGTCGGCGCCTATTTTTCGGTGGGAACATTATATACCTCTATAACGTTATATATCCTAGTCTAGGGCAACCTAACATGTCGAATGTAATATTTTACAAAATTCCTGGCGTGTCGTCGCCTACTTCTCGATGGGGACATTATATACATCTATAACGTTGTATATCGTAACCTAAGGCAACCTAACAACTCGGATGTAATATTTGACAACATTCCTGGCATGTCGGTCCCTACATCTCGGTGGGAACATACTATACGTCTATAACGTTGTATATCCTAACCTAAGGGAACCTAACATTTCGGGTGTAAACTTTTACAACATTCCTGACGCGTCGGGCCCTATTTTTCGGTGGGAACATTATATACGGCTATAACGTTATATATCCTAGCCTAAAGCAACCTAACATGTCGAATGTAATATTTTACAACATTCCTGGCGTGTCGTCGCCTACTTCTCGGTGTGGACATTATATACATCTATAACATTGTATATCCTAACCTAAGGCAACCTAACATCTCGGATGTAATATTTTACAACATTCTGGCGTGTCGTCGCCTGCTTCTCGATGGGGACATTATATACGTCTATAACGTTGTATATCCTAACCTAACGCAACCTAACATTTGGGATGTAATATTTTACAATATTCCTGGCATGTCGGTCCCTACGTCTCGGTAGGATCATTATATACGTCTATAACGATATATATCCTAACCTAAGGCAACCTAACATCTCGGATGTAATAATTGACAACGTTCCTGGCGTTTAGGCTCGAACGTCTCGGTGGGAACATTATATACGTCTATAACGTTATATATCCTAGCCTAAGGGGACCTAACATGTCGAATGTAATATTTTACATCATTCCTGACGTGTCGGCCCGTAGTTCTCGGTGGGAACATTATATACGTCTATAACGTTATATATCCTAGCCTAAGGCCACATAACATGTCGAATGCAATATTTTACAAAATTCCTGGCGTGTCCGCCCGTACTTCTTGGTGGGAACCATATATACGTCTATAACGTTATATATCCTAACCTAAGGCAACCTAACATCTCGGATGTAATAGTTGACAACATTCCTGGCGTGTCCGCCCGTACTTCTCGGTGGGAAGATTATATACGTCTATAACGTTATATATCCTAGCCTAAGGCCACATAACATGTCGAATGTAATATTTTACAACATTCCTGGCGTGTCGTCGCCTGCTTCTCGATGGGGACATTATATACGTCTATAACGTTGTATATCCTAACCTAAAGCAACCTAACATCTGGGATGTAATATTTTACAACATTCCTGGCATGTCGGTGACCAAGTCTCGGTAGGAACATTATATACGTCTATAACGATATATATCCAAACCTAAGGGAACCTAACATCTCGGATGTAATATTTTACAACATTCCTGGCATGTCGGTCCCTACATCTCGGTGGGAACATTCTATACGTCTATAGCGTTGTGTATCCTAACCTAAGGGAACCTAACATCTCGGGTTTAATATTTTACAACATTACTGACGCGTCGGCCCCTATTTTTCGGTGGGAACATTGTATACGTTTATAACGATAAATATCCTAACCTAGGGCAACCTAACATCTCGGATGTAATAGTTGACAAAATTCCTGGCGTGTCCGCCCGTACTTCTCGGTGGGAACATTATATACGCCTATAACGTTATATATCCTAGCCTAAGGCCACCTAACATGTCAAATGTAATATTTTACAACATTCATGTCGTGTCGTCTCCTGCTTCTCGATGGGGACATTATATACGTCTATAATGTTGTATATCCTAACCTAATGCAACCTAACATCTGGGATGTATTATTTTACAACATTCCTGGCGTGTCGTCGCCTGCTTCTCGATGGGGACATAATATACGTCTATAACGTTGTATATCCTAACCCAACTCAACCTAACATCCGGGATGTAATATTTTACAACATTCCTGGCGTCTCGTCGCCTACTTCTGGATGGGGTCATTATATACATCTATAACGTTGTATATCCTAACCTAAGGCAACCTAACATCTCGGATGTAATATTTTATAACATTCCTGGCGTGTCGTCGCCTGCTTCTCGATGGGAACATTATATATGTCTATAACGTTGTGTATCCTAACCTAACGCAACCTAACATCTCGCATGTTATATTCCTGGCGTGTCGTCGCCTACTTCTGGAAGGGGAGATTATATACGTCTATAACGTTATATATCCTAACCTATGGCAACCTAACAGCTCGGATGTAATATTTTACAACATTCCTGGTGTGTCGTCGCCTGCATCTCGATGGGGACATTATATACGTCTATAACGTTGTATATCCTAACCTAAAGCAACCTAACATCTGGGATGTAATATTTTACAAAATTCCTGGCATGTCGGTCCCCAAGTCTCGGTAGGAACATTATATACGTCTATAACGATATATATCCAAACCTAAGGGAACCTAACATCTCGGATGTAATATTTTACAACATTCCTGGCATGTCGGTCCCTACATCTCGGTGGGAACATTCTATACGTCTATAGCGTTGTATATCCTGACCTAAGGGAACCTAACATCTCGGGTTTAATATTTTACAACATTCCGGACGCGTCGGCCCCTATTTTTCGGTGGGAACATTGTATACGTCTATAACGATATATGTCCTAGCCTAAGGCAACCTAACATCTCGGATGTGATATTTTACAGCATTCCTGGCGTGTCGTCTCCTGCTTCTCGATGGGGACATTACATACGTCTATAACGTTGTATATCTTAACCTAAAGCAACCTAACATCTCGGACGTAATATTTTACAACATTCTTGGCATGTCGGTCCCTACTTCTCGGTGGGAACATTGCATACGTCTATAACGTTATATATCCTAGCCTAAGGCGAGCTAACATGTCGAATGTAATATTTTACATCATTCCTGGCGTGTCGTCGCCTGCTTCTCGATGGGAACATTATATACGTCCATAACGTTGTGTATCCTAACCTAACGCAACCTAACATCTAGGATGTAATATTCCTGGCGTGTCGTCGCCTACTTCTCGATGGGGACGTTATATACATCTATAACCTTGTATATCCTAACCTAAGGCAACCTAACATCTCGGACGTAATATTTTACAACATTCTGGTGTGTCGTCGCCTGCTTCTCGATGGGGACATTATATACGTCTATAACGTTGTATATCCTATCCTAACGCAACCTAACATTTGGGATGTTATATTTTACAACATTCCTGGCATGTCGGAGCCTACGTCTCGGTGGGAACATTATATACGTCTATAACGATATATATCCTAACCCAAGGCAACCTAACACCTCGGATGTAATAGTTGACAACATTCCTGGCGTGTAGGCCCGTACTTCTCGGTGGTATCATTACATACGTCTGTAACGTTATATATCCTAGTCTAAGGCAACCTAACATGTCGAATGTTATATTTTACAACATTCCTGGCGTGTCGTCGCCTACTTCTGGATGGGAACATTCTATACGTCTATAACGTTTTATATCCTAACCTAAGGGAACCTAACACCTCGGGTGTAATATTTTACAACATTCCTGGCATGTCAGTTCCTACGTCTCGGTGGGAACATTATATACGTCTATAACGATATATACCCTAACCCAAGGCAACCTAACACCTCGGATGTAATAGTTGACAACATCCCTGGCGTGTAGGCACGTACTTCTCGGTGGTAACATTACATACGTCTATAACGTTATATATCCTAGCCTAAGGCCACATAACATGTCGAATGTAATATTTTACAACATTCCTGGCGTGTCGTCGCCTGCTTCTCGATGGGGACATTATATACGTCTATAACGTTGTATATCCTAACCTAAAGCAACCTAACATCTGGGATGTAATATTTTACAACATTCCTGGCATGTCGGTGACCAAGTCTCGGTAGGAACATTATATACGTCTATAACGATATATATCCAAACCTAAGGGAACCTAACGTCTCGGATGTAATATTTTACAACATTCCTGGCATGTCGGTCCCTAGATCTCGGTGGGAACATTCTATACGTCTATAGCGTTGTGTATCCTAACCTAAGGGAACCTAACATCTCGGGTTTAATATTTTACAACATTCCTGACGCGTCGGCCCCTATTTTTCGGTGGGAACATTGTATACGTTTATAACGATAAATATCCTAACCTAGGGCAACCTAACATCTCGGATGTAATAGTTGACAAAATTCCTGGCGTGTCCGCCCGTACTTCTCGGTGGGAACATTATATACGCCTATAACGTTATATATCCTAGCCTAAGGCCACCTAACATGTCGAATGTAATATTTTACAACATTCATGGCGTGTCGTCTCCTGCTTCTCGATGGGGACATTATATACGTCTATAATGTTGTATATCCTAACCTAATGCAACCTAACATCTGGGATGTAATATTTTACAACATTCCTGGCGTGTCGTCGCCTGCTTCTCGGTGGGGACATAATATACGTCTATAACGTTGTATATCCTAACCCAACTCAACCTAACATCCGGGATGTAATATTTTACAACATTCCTGGCGTGTCGTCGCCTACTTCTGGATGGGGTCATTATATACATCTATAACGTTGTATATCCTAACCTATGGCAACCTAACATCTCGGATGTAATATTTTATAACATTCCTGGCGTGTCGTCGCCTGCTTCTCGATGGGAACATTATATATGTCTATAACGTTGTGTATCCTAACCTAACGCAACCTAACATCTCGCATGTTATATTCCTGGCGTGTCGTCGCCTACTTCTGGAAGGGGAGATTATATACGTCTATAACGTTATACATCCTAACCTAAGGCAACCTAACAGCTCGGATGTAATATTTTACAACATTCCTGGCGTGTCGTCGCCTGCTTCTCGATGGGGACATTATATACGTCTATAACGTTGTATATCCTAACCTAAAGCAACCTAACATCTGGGATGTAATATTTTACAAAATTCCTGGCATGTCGGTCCCCAAGTCTCGGTAGGAACATTATATACGTCTATAACGATATATATCCAAACCTAAGGGAACCTAACATCTCGGATGTAATATTTTACAACATTCCTGGCATGTCGGTCCCTACATCTCGGTGGGAACATTCTATACGTCTATAGCGTTGTATATCCTGACCTAAGGGAACCTAACATCTCGGGTTTAATATTTTACAACTTTCCGGACGCGTCGGCCCCTATTTTTCGGTGGGAACATTGTATACGTCTATAACGATAAATATACTAACCTAGGGCAACCTAACATCTCGGATGTAATAGTTGACAACATTCCTGGCGTGTCCGCCCGTACTTCTCGGTGAGAACATTATATACGTCTATAACGTTATATATCCTAGCCTAAGGCCACATAACATGTCGAATGTAATATTTTACAACATTCCTGGCGTGTCGTCGCCTGCTTCTCGATGGGGACATTATATACGTCTATACCGTTGTATATCCTAACCTAAAGCAACCTAACATCTGGGATGTAATATTTTACAAGATTCCTGGCATGTCGGTCCCCAAGTCTCGGTAGGAACATTGTATACGTCTATAACGATATATGTCCTAGCCTAAGGCAACCTAACATCTCGGATGTGATATTTTACAGCATTCCTGGCGTGTCGTCTCCTGCTTCTCGATGGGGACATTACATACGTCTATAACGTTGTATATCCTAGCCTAAGGCCACCTAACATCTCGGATGTAATATTTTACAACATTCTTGGCATGTCGGTCCCTACTTCTCGGTGGGAACATTGCATACGTCTATAACGTTATATATCCTAGCCTAAGGCGAGCTAACATGTCGAATGTAATATTTTACATCATTCCTGGCGTGTCGTCGCCTGCTTCTCGATGGGAACATTATATACGTCCATAACGTTGTGTATCCTAACCTAACGCAACCTAACATCTAGGATGTAATATTCCTGGCGTGTCGTCGCCTACTTCTCGATGGGGACATTATATACATCTATAACCTTGTATATCCTAACCTAAGGCAACCTAACATCTCGGATGTAATATTTTACAACATTCTGGTGTGTCGTCGCCTGCTTCTCGATGGGGACATTATATACGTCTATAACGTTGTATATCCTATCCTAACGCAACCTAACATTTGGGATGTAATATTTTACGACATTCCTGGCATGTCAGTTCCTACGTCTCGGTGGGAACATTATATACGTCTATAACGATATATACCCTAACCCAAGGCAACTTAACACCTCGGATGTAATAGTTGACAACATCCCTGGCGTGTAGGCACGTAATTCTCGGTGGTAACATTACATACGTCTATAACGTTATATATCCTAGTCTAAGGCGACCTAACATGTCGAATATAATATTGTACATCATTCCTGGCGTGTCGTCGCCTGCTTCTCGATGGGAACATTACATACGTCTATAACGTTGTGTATCCTAACCTAACGCAACCTAACATCTGGGATGTAATATTCCTGGAGTGTCGTCGCCTACTTCTGGATTTTGAACATTCTATACGTCTATAACGTTGTATATCCTAACCTAACGCAACCTAACGTTTGGGATGTAATATTTTACAATATTCCTGGCATGTCGGTCCCTACGTCTCGGTGGGATCATTATATACGTCTATAACGATATATATCCTAACTTAAGGCAACCTAACATCTCGGATGTAATAGTTGACAACATTCCTGGCATGTCGGTCCCTACTTCTCTGTGGGAACATTGTATACGTCTAAGACGATATATGTCCTAGCCTAAGGCGACCTAACATATCGAATATAATATTTTACAACATTCCTGTCGTGTCGTCGCCTACTTCTCGAAGGGGACATTATATACATCTATAACCTTGCATATCGTAACCTAACGCAACCTAACATCTCGGATGTAATATATTACAACATTCTGGCGTGTCGTCGTCTGCTTCTCGATGGGTACATTATATACGTCCGTAACTTTGTATATCCTAACCTAACGCAACCTAACATCTGGGATGTAATATTTTACAACATTCCTGGCGTGTCGTCGCCTGCTTCTCGATGGGGACATAAGATACGTCTATAACGTTGTATATCCTAACCTAACGCAACCTAACATCTCGGATGTAATAGTTGACAACATTCCTAGCATGTTGGTACCTACATCTCGGTGGACACATTGTATACGTCTATAACGATATATACCCTAGCCTAAGACAACCTAACATCTCGGATGTAATATTTTACAACATTCTGGCGTGTCGTCGCCTGCTTCTCGATGGGGACATTATATACGTCCGTAACGTTGTATATCCTTACCTAACGCAACCTAACATCTGGGATGTAATATTTTACAACGTTCCTGGCATGTCGGTCCCTACGGCTCTGTGGGACCACTATATACGTCTATAACGATATATATCCTAACCTAAGACAACCTAACATCTCGGATGTAATAGTTGACAACATTCCTGGCGTGTAGGCCCGTACTTCTCGGTGAGAACATTGTATACGTCTATAACGTTGTATATCCTAGCCTAAGGCTACCTAACATCTCGGATGTAATATTTTATAACATACCTGGCGTGTCGTCGCCTGCTTCTCGATGGGGACATTATATAAGTCTATAACGTTGTATATCCTAACCTAAAGCAACCTAACATCTCGGATGTAATTTTTTACAACATTCCTGGTTTGTCGGTCCCTACATCTCGGTGGGAACATACTATACGTCTATAACGTTGTATATCCTAACCTAAGGAAACCTAACATCTCGGGTGTAATATTTTACAACATTCCTGACGCGTCGGCACCTATTTTTCGGTGGGAACATTCTATACATTTATAACGGTATATATCCTAGCCTAAGGCAACCTAACATCTCGGATGTAATATTTTACAACATTCCTGGCATATCGGTCCCTACTTCTCGGTGGAAACATTGTATACGTCTATAACGATATTTATCCTAGCCTAAGGCAACCTAACATCTCGGATGTAATATTTTACAACATTCCTTGCATGTCCGTGCCTACGTCTCGGTGGGAACATTATATACGTCTATAACGATATATATCCTAACCTAAGGCGACCTAACATGTCGAATGTAATATTTTACATCATTCCTGGCGTGTCGTCGCCTGCTTCTCGATGGGATCATTATATACGTCTATAACGTTGTGTATCCTAACCTAACGCAACCTAACATCTGGGATGAAATATTCCTGGCGTGTCGTCGCCTACTTCTCGATGGGGACATTATATACATCTATAACCTTGTATATCCTAACCTAAGGCAACCTAACATCTCGGATGTAATATTGTACAACATTCTGGTGTGTCGTCGCCTGCTTCTCGATGGGGACATTATATACGTCTATAACGTTGTATATCCTATCCTAACGCAACCTAACATCTGGGATGTAATATTCCTGGAGTGTCGTCGCCTACTTCTGGATTTTGAACATTCTATACGTCTATAACGTTGTATATCCTAACCTAACGCAACCTAACATTTGGGATGTAATATTTTACAATATTCCTGGCATGTCGGTCCCTACGTCTCGGTGGGATCATTATATACGTCTATAACGATATATATCCTAACCTAAGGCAACCTAACATCCCGGATGTAATAGTTGACAACATTCCTGGCGTGTAGGCCCGTACGTCTCGATGGGAACATTATATACGTCTATAACGTTATATATCCTAGCCTAAGGGGACCTAACGTGTCGAATGTAATATTTTACATCATTCCTGACGTGTCGGCCCGTAGTTCTCGGTGGTAAGATTATATACGTCTATAACGTTATATATCCTAGCCTAAGGCAACCTAGCATCTCGGATGTAATATTTGACAACATTCCTGGCATGTCGGTCCCTACATCACGGTGGGATCATTTTATGCGTCTATAACGTTGTATATCCTAACCTAAGGCAACCTAACATCTGGGATGTAATATTTTACAACATTCTTAGCATGTTGGTACCTACGTCTCGGTGGGAACATTATATACGTCTATAACGATATATATCCTAACCTAAGGCAACCTAACACCTCGGATGTAATAGTTGACAACATCCCTGGCGTGTCGTCGCCTACTTTGGATGGGGTCATTATATACATCCATAACGTTGTATATCCTAACCTAAGGCAACCTAACATCTCGGATGTAATATTTTACAACATTCTGGCGTGTCGTCGCCTGCTTCTCGGTGGGGACATTATATACGTCTATAACGTTGTATATCCTAACCTAACGCAACCTAACATTTGGGATGTAATATTTTACAATATTCCTGGCATGTCGGTCCTTACGTCTCGATGGGATCATTATATACGTCTATAACGATATATATCCTAACCTAAGGCAACCTAACATCTCGGATGTAATAGTTGACAACATTCCTGGCGTGTAGGCCCGTACGTCTCGGTGGGAACATTATATACGTCTATAACGTTATATATCCTAGCCTAAGGGGACCTAACATGTCGAATGTAATATTTTACATCATTCCAGACGTGTCGGCCCGTAGTTCTCGGTGGTGAGATTATATACGTCTATAACGTTGTATATCCTAACCTAAAGCAACCTAACATCTCGGATGTAATAGTTGACAACATTCCTGGCGTGTCCGCCCGTACTTCTCGTCGGGAACATTATATACGTCTATAACGTTATATATCCCAACCTAAGGCATCCTAACATCTCGGATGTAATATTTTACAACATTCCTGGCATTTCGGTCCCTACTTCTCTGTGGGAACATTGTATACGTCTAGAGCGATATATATCCTAACCGAAGGCAACCTAACACCTCGGATGTAATATTTTACAACATTCCTGGCATGTCGGTCCCTACATCTCGGTAGGAACATTCTATACGTCTATAGCGTTGTATATCCTGACCTAAGGGAACCTAACATCTCGGGTTTAATATTTTGCAACATTCCTGACGCGTCGGCCCCTATTTTTCGGTGGGAACATTGTATACGTCTATAACGATAAATATCCTAACCTAGGGCAACCTAACATCTCGGATGTAATAGTTGACAACATTCCTGGCGTGTCCGCCCGTACTTCTCGGTGGGAACATTATATACGTCTATAACGTTATATATCCTAGCCTAAGGCCACCTAACATCTCGGATGTAATATTTTACAACATTCTTGGCATGTCGGTCCCTACTTCTCGGTGGGAACATTGCATACGTCTATAACGTTATATATCCTAGCCTAAGGCGAGCTAACATGTCGAATGTAATATTTTACATCATTCCTGGCGTGTCGTCGCCTGCTTCTCGATGGGAACATTATATACGTCCATAACGTTGTGTATCCTAACCTAACGCAACCTAACATCTAGGATGTAATATTCCTGGCGTGTCGTCGCCTACTTCTCGATGGGGACATTATATACATCTATAACCTTGTATATCCTAACCTAAGGCAACCTAACATCTCGGATGTAATATTTTACAACATTCTGGTGTGTCGTCGCCTGCTTCTCGATGGGGACATTATATACGTCTATAACGTTGTATATCCTATCCTAACGCAACCTAACATTTGGGATGTAATATTTTACAACATTCCTGGCATGTCAGTTCCTACGTCTCGGTGGGAACATTATATACGTCTATAACGATATATACCCTAACCCAAGGCACCTTAACACCTCGGATGTAATAGTTGACAACATCCCTGGCGTGTAGGCACGTAATTCTCGGTGGTAACATTACATACGTCTATAACGTTATATATCCTAGTCTAAGGCGACCTAACATGTCGAATATAATATTGTACATCATTCCTGGCGTGTCGTCGCCTGCTTCTCGATGGGAACATTACATACGTCTATAACGTTGTGTATCCTAACCTAACGCAACCTAACATCTGGGATGTAATATTCCTGGAGTGTCGTCGCCTACTTCTGGATTTTGAAAATTCTATACGTCTATAACGTTGTATATCCTAACCTAACGCAACCTAACATTTGGGATGTAATATTTTACAATATTCCTGGCATGTCGGTCCCTACGTCTCGGTGGGATCATTATATACGTCTATAACGATATATATCCTAACCTAAGGCAACCTAACATCTCGGATGTAATAGTTGACAACATTCCTGGCATGTCGGTCCCTACTTCTCTGTGGGAACATTGTATACGTCTAAGACGATATATGTCCTAGCCTAAGGCGACATAACATATCGAATATAATATTTTACAACATTCCTGTCGTGTCGTCGCCTACTTCTCGAAGGGGACATTATATACATCTATAACCTTGCATATCGTAACCTAAGGCAACCTAACATCTCGGATGTAATATATTACAACATTCTGGCGTGTCGTCGCCTGCTTCTCGATGGGGACATTATATACGTCCGTAACTTTGTATATCCTAACCTAACGCAACCTAACATCTGGGATGTAATATTTTACAACATTCCTGGCGTGTCGTCGCCTGCTTCTCGATGGGGACATAAGATACGTCTATAACGTTGTATATCCTAACCTAACGCAACCTAACATCTCGGATGTAATAGTTGACAACATTCCTAGCATGTTGGTACCTACATCTCGGTGGAAACATTGTATACGTCTATAACGATATATACCCTAGCCTAAGACAACCTAACATCTCGGATGTAATATTTTACAACATTCTGGCGTGTCGTCGCCTGCTTCTCGATGGGGACATTATATACGTCCGTAACGTTGTATATCCTAACCTAACGCAACCTAACATGTGAGATGTAATATACCTGTCGTGTCGTCGCCTACTTCTGGATGGGGACATTATATACGTCTATAACGTTATATATACTAACCTAAGGCAACCTAACATTTCGGATGTAATTGTTAACAACATTCCTGGCGAGTCCGCCCGTACTTCTCGGTGGGAACATTATATACGTCTATAACGTTATATATCCTAGCCTAAGGCCACCTAACATGTCGAATGTAATAGTTTACAATATTCCTGGCGTGTCGTCTCCTGCTTCTCGATGGGGAAATTACATACGTCTATAACGATATGTATCCTAGCCTAAGGCAACCTAACATCTCGGATGTAATATTTTACAACATTCTGGCGTGTCGTCGCCTGCTTCTCGATGGGGACATTATATACGTCCGTAACGTTGTATATCCTTACCTAACGCAACCTAACATCTGGGATGTAATATTTTACAACGTTCCTGGCATGTCGGTCCCTACGGCTCTGTGGGACCACTATATACGTCTATAACGATATATATCCTAACCTAAGACAACCTAACATCTCGGATGTAATAGTTGACAACATTCCTGGCGTGTAGGCCCGTACTTCTCGGTGAGAACATTGTATACGTCTATAACGTTGTATATCCTAGCCTAAGGCGACCTAACATCTCGGATGTAATATTTTATAACATACCTGGCGTGTCGTCGCCTGCTTCTCGATGGGGACATTATATACGTCTATAACGTTGTATATCCTATCCTAAAGCAACCTAACATCTCGGATGTAATTTTTTACAACATTCCTGGTTTGTCGGTCCCTACATCTCGGTGGGAACATACTATACGTCTATAACGTTGTATATCCTAACCTAAGGAAACCTAACATCTCGGGTGTAATATTTTACAACATTCCTGACGCGTCGGCACCTATTTTTCGGTGGGAACATTCTATACATTTATAACGGTATATATCCTAGCCTAAGGCAACCTAACATCTCGGATGTAATATTTTACAACATTCCTGGCATATCGGTCCCTACTTCTCGGTGGAAACATTGTATACGTCTATAACGATATTTATCCTAGCCTAAGGCAACCTAACATCTCGGATGTAATATTTTACAACATTCCTTGCATGTCCGTGCCTACGTCTCGGTGGGAACATTATATACGTCTATAACGATATATATCCTAACCTAAGGCGACCTAACATGTCGAATGTAATATTTTACATCATTCCTGGCGTGTCGTCGCCTGCTTCTCGATGGGATCATTATATACGTCTATAACGTTGTGTATCCTAACCTAACGCAACCTAACATCTGGGATGAAATATTCCTGGCGTGTCGTCGCCTACTTCTCGATGGGGACATTATATACATCTATAACCTTGTATATCCTAACCTAAGGCAACCTAACATCTCGGATGTAATATTTTACAACATTCTGGTGTGTCGTCGCCTGCTTCTCGATGGGGACATTATATACGTCTATAACGTTGTATATCCTATCCTAACGCAACCTAACATTTGGGATGTAATATTTTACAATATTCCTGGCATGTCGGTCCTTACGTCTCGATGGGATCATTATATACGTCTATAACGATATATATCCTAACCTAAGGCAACCTAACATCTCGGATGTAATAGTTGACAACATTCCTGGCGTGTAGGCCCGTACGTCTCGGTGGGAACATTATATACGTCTATAACGTTATATATCCTAGCCTAAGGGGACCTAACATGTCGAATGTAATATTTTACATCATTCCAGACGTGTCGGCCCGTAGTTCTCGGTGGTGAGATTATATACGTCTATAACGTTGTATATCCTAACCTAAAGCAACCTAACATCTCGGATGTAATAGTTGACAACATTCCTGGCGTGTCCGCCCGTACTTCTCGTCGGGAACATTATATACGTCTATAACGTTATATATCCTAGCCTAAGGCCACCTAACATGTCGAATGTAATATTTTACAACATTCCTGGCGTGTCGTCTCCTGCTTCTCGATGGGGACATTACATACGTCTATAATGTTGTATATCCTAACCTAACGCAACCTAACATCTGGGATGTAATATTTTATAACATTCCTGGCGTGTCGTCGCCTGCTTCTCGATGGGAGCATTATATACGTCTATAACGTTGTGTATCCTAACCTAACGCAACCTAACATCTGGGATGTAATATTCCTGGCGTGTCGAAACCTGCTTCTCGATGGGGACATTATATACGTCTATAACGATATATATCCTAACCTAAGGCAACCTAACATCTCGGATGTAATAGTTGACAACATTCCTGGCATGTCGGTCCCTACTTCTCTGTGGGAACATTGTATACGTCTAAAACGATATATGTCCTAGCATAAGGCGACCTAACATGTCGAATATAATATTTTACAACATTCCTGTCGTGTCGTCGCCTACATCTCGATGGGGACATTATATACATCTATAACCTTGTATATCCTAACCTAGGGCAACCTAACATCTCGGATGTAATATTTTACAACATTCCTGGCGTGTCGTCGCCTGCTTCTCGATGGGGACATTATATACGTCTATAACGTTGTATATCCTAACCTAACGCAACCTAACATTTGGTATGTAATATTTTACAACATTCGTGGCATGTCGGTCCCTATGTCTAGGTGGGAACATTATATACGTCTATAGCGATATATATCCTAACCTAAGGCAACCTAACATCTCGGATGTAATAGTTGACAACATTCCTGGCGTGTAGGCCCGTACTTCTCGGTGGGAACATTATATACGTCTATAACGTTATATGTCCTAGCCTAAGGCGACCTAACATGTCGAATGTAATATTTTGCGTCATTCCTGACGTGTCGGCCCGTAGTTCTCGGCGGTAACATTATATACGTCAATAACGTTATATATCCTAGCCTAAGGCAACCTAACATCTCGGATGTAATATTTGACAACATTTCTGGCATGTCGGTCCCTACATCTCGGTGGGATCATTCTATGCCTCTATAACGTTGTATATCCTAACCTAAGGCATCCTAACATCTCGGATGTAATATTTTACAACATTCCTGGCATTTCGGTCCCTACTTCTCTGTGGGAACATTGTATACGTCTAGAGCGATATATATCCTAACCGAAGGCAACCTAACACCTCGGATGTAATATTTTACAACATTCCTGGCATGTCGGTCCCTACATCTCGGTAGGAACATTCTATACGTCTATAGCGTTGTATATCCTGACCTAAGGGAACCTAACATCTCGGGTTTAATATTTTGCAACATTCCTGACGCGTCGGCCCCTATTTTTCGGTGGGAACATTGTATACGTCTATAACGATAAATATCCTAACCTAGGGCAACCTAACATCTCGGATGTAATAGTTGACAACATTCCTGGCGTGTCCGCCCGTACTTCTCGGTGGGAACATTATATACGTCTATAACGTTATATATCCTAGCCTAAGGCCACCTAACATCTCGGATGTAATATTTTACAACATTCTTGGCATGTCGGTCCCTACTTCTCGGTGGGAACATTGCATACGTCTATAACGTTATATATCCTAGCCTAAGGCGAGCTAACATGTCGAATGTAATATTTTACATCATTCCTGGCGTGTCGTCGCCTGCTTCTCGATGGGAACATTATATACGTCCATAACGTTGTGTATCCTAACCTAACGCAACCTAACATCTAGGATGTAATATTCCTGGCGTGTCGTCGCCTACTTCTCGATGGGGACATTATATACATCTATAACCTTGTATATCCTAACCTAAGGCAACCTAACATCTCGGATGTAATATTTTACAACATTCTGGTGTGTCGTCGCCTGCTTCTCGATGGGGACATTATATACGTCTATAACGTTGTATATCCTATCCTAACGCAACCTAACATTTGGGATGTAATATTTTACAACATTCCTGGCATGTCAGTTCCTACGTCTCGGTGGGAACATTATATACGTCTATAACGATATATACCCTAACCCAAGGCACCTTAACACCTCGGATGTAATAGTTGACAACATCCCTGGCGTGTAGGCACGTAATTCTCGGTGGTAACATTACATACGTCTATAACGTTATATATCCTAGTCTAAGGCGACCTAACATGTCGAATATAATATTGTACATCATTCCTGGCGTGTCGTCGCCTGCTTCTCGATGGGAACATTACATACGTCTATAACGTTGTGTATCCTAACCTAACGCAACCTAACATCTGGGATGTAATATTCCTGGAGTGTCGTCGCCTACTTCTGGATTTTGAAAATTCTATACGTCTATAACGTTGTATATCCTAACCTAACGCAACCTAACATTTGGGATGTAATATTTTACAATATTCCTGGCATGTCGGTCCCTACGTCTCGGTGGGATCATTATATACGTCTATAACGATATATATCCTAACCTAAGGCAACCTAACATCTCGGATGTAATAGTTGACAACATTCCTGGCATGTCGGTCCCTACTTCTCTGTGCGAACATTGTATACGTCTAAGACGATATATGTCCTAGCCTAAGGCGACATAACATATCGAATATAATATTTTACAACATTCCTGTCGTGTCGTCGCCTACTTCTCGAAGGGGACATTATATACATCTATAACCTTGCATATCGTAACCTAAGGCAACCTAACATCTCGGATGTAATATATTACAACATTCTGGCGTGTCGTCGCCTGCTTCTCGATGGGGACATTATATACGTCCGTAACTTTGTATATCCTAACCTAACGCAACCTAACATCTGGGATGTAATATTTTACAACATTCCTGGCGTGTCGTCGCCTGCTTCTCGATGGGGACATAAGATACGTCTATAACGTTGTATATCCTAACCTAACGCAACCTAACATCTCGGATGTAATAGTTGACAACATTCCTAGCATGTTGGTACCTACATCTCGGTGGAAACATTGTATACGTCTATAACGATATATACCCTAGCCTAAGACAACCTAACATCTCGGATGTAATATTTTACAACATTCTGGCGTGTCGTCGCCTGCTTCTCGATGGGGACATTATATACGTCCGTAACGTTGTATATCCTAACCTAACGCAACCTAACATGTGAGATGTAATATACCTGTCGTGTCGTCGCCTACTTCTGGATGGGGACATTATATACGTCTATAACGTTATATATACTAACCTAAGGCAACCTAACATTTCGGATGTAATTGTTAACAACATTCCTGGCGAGTCCGCCCGTACTTCTCGGTGGGAACATTATATACGTCTATAACGTTATATATCCTAGCCTAAGGCCACCTAACATGTCGAATGTAATAGTTTACAACATTCCTGGCGTGTCGTCTCCTGCTTCTCGATGGGGAAATTACATACGTCTATAACGATATGTATCCTAGCCTAAGGCAACCTAACATCTCGGATGTAATATTTTACAACATTCTGGCGTGTCGTCGCCTGCTTCTCGATGGGGACATTATATACGTCCGTAACGTTGTATATCCTTACCTAACGCAACCTAACATCTGGGATGTAATATTTTACAACGTTCCTGGCATGTCGGTCCCTACGGCTCTGTGGGACCACTATATACGTCTATAACGATATATATCCTAACCTAAGACAACCTAACATCTCGGATGTAATAGTTGACAACATTCCTGGCGTGTAGGCCCGTACTTCTCGGTGAGAACATTGTATACGTCTATAACGTTGTATATCCTAGCCTAAGGCGACCTAACATCTCGGATGTAATATTTTATAACATACCTGGCGTGTCGTCGCCTGCTTCTCGATGGGGACATTATATACGTCTATAACGTTGTATATCCTATCCTAAAGCAACCTAACATCTCGGATGTAATTTTTTACAACATTCCTGGTTTGTCGGTCCCTACATCTCGGTGGGAACATACTATACGTCTATAACGTTGTATATCCTAACCTAAGGAAACCTAACATCTCGGGTGTAATATTTTACAACATTCCTGACGCGTCGGCACCTATTTTTCGGTGGGAACATTCTATACATTTATAACGGTATATATCCTAGCCTAAGGCAACCTAACATCTCGGATGTAATATTTTACAACATTCCTGGCATATCGGTCCCTACTTCTCGGTGGAAACATTGTATACGTCTATAACGATATTTATCCTAGCCTAAGGCAACCTAACATCTCGGATGTAATATTTTACAACATTCCTTGCATGTCCGTGCCTACGTCTCGGTGGGAACATTATATACGTCTATAACGATATATATCCTAACCTAAGGCGACCTAACATGTCGAATGTAATATTTTACATCATTCCTGGCGTGTCGTCGCCTGCTTCTCGATGGGATCATTATATACGTCTATAACGTTGTGTATCCTAACCTAACGCAACCTAACATCTGGGATGAAATATTCCTGGCGTGTCGTCGCCTACTTCTCGATGGGGACATTATATACATCTATAACCTTGTATATCCTAACCTAAGGCAACCTAACATCTCGGATGTAATATTTTACAACATTCTGGTGTGTCGTCGCCTGCTTCTCGATGGGGACATTATATACGTCTATAACGTTGTATATCCTATCCTAACGCAACCTAACATTTGGGATGTAATATTTTACAACATTCCTGGCATGTCAGTTCCTACGTCTCGGTGGGAACATTATATACGTCTATAACGATATATACCCTAACCCAAGGCAACTTAACACCTCGGATGTAATAGTTGACAACATTCCTGGCGTGTAGGCCCGTACTTCTCGGTGGGCACAGTGTATACGTCTATAATGTTATATATCCTAGCCTAAGGCGACCTAACATATCGAATGTAATATTTTACAACATTCTGGCGTGTCGTCGCCTGCTTCTCGATGGGAACATTATATACTTCTATAACGTTGTGTATCCTAACCTAAGACAACCTAACATCTCGGATGTAATAGCTGACAACATTCCTGGCGTGTCCGCCCGTACTTCTCGGTGGGAACATTCTATACGTCTATAACGTTGTATATCCTAACCTAAGGGAACCTAACATCTCGGGTGTAATATTTTACAACATTCCTGACGCGTCATCCCCTATTTTTCGGTGGGAACATTATATACGTCTATAACGTTATATATCCTAGCCTAAGGCAACCTAACATGTCGAATGTAATATTTTACAACATTCCTGTCGTTTCGTCGCCTACATCTAGATGGGGACATCATATACATCTATAACATTGTATATTCTAACCTAAGGCAACCTAACATCTCGGATGTAATATTTTACAACATTCTGTCGTTTCGTCGCCTGCTTCTCGATGGGGAGACTATATACTTCTATAACGATGTATATCCTAACCTAATGCAACCTAACATTTGGGATGTAATATATTACAACATTCCTGGAGTGTCGTCGCCTACTTCTGGATAGGGTCATTATATACATCTATAACGTTGTATATCCTAACCTAACGCAACCTAACATCTCGGATGTAATATTTTACAACATTCCTGGCATGTCGGTCCCTACTTTTCGGTGGGAACATTGTATACGTCTATAACGATATATATCCTAACCTAAGGCAAACTAACATCTCGGATGTAATAGTTGACAACACTCCAGGCGTGTCAGCCCGTACTTCTCGGTGGGAATATTATATACGTCTATAGCGTTGTATATCCTAACCTAAGGGAACCTAACATCTCGGGTTTAATATTTTACAACATTCCTGACGCGTCGGCCCCTATTTCTAGGTGGGAACATAATATACGTCTATAATGTTGTGTATCCTAACCTAACGCAACCTAACTTCTGGGATGATATATTTTACAACATTCGCGGCATGTCGGTCCGTACGTCTCGGTGGGAACATTATATACTTCTACAACGATATAAATCCTAACCTAAGGCAACCTAACATCTGGAATGTAATAGTTGACAACATTCCTGGCGTGTAGGCCCGTACTTCTCGGTGGTAACATTATATACGTCTATAACGTTATATATCCTAGCCTAAGACGACCTAACATGTCGCATGTAATATTTTACATCATTCCTGGCGTGTCATCGCCTGCTTCTCCATGGAGACATTATGTACATCTATAACGTTGTATATCCTAACCTAAGGCAACCTATCATCTCGGATGTAATATCTGACAACATTGCAGGCGTGTCGGGCCGTACTTCTCGGTGGGAACATCATATACGTCTATAGCGATATATATCCTAACCGAAGGCAACATAACATCTCGGATGTAATATTTTGCAACATTCCTGGCGTGACGGCGCCTACTTCCCGATGGGGACATTATATACGTCTATAACGTTATATATCCTAGCCTAAGGCGACGTAACATGTCGAATGTAATATTTTGCAACATTCCTGGCGTGTCGTCGCCTACTTCTCGATGGGGACATTACATACGTCTATAACGTTATATATCCTAACGTAAGGCAACCTAACATGTCGAATGTAATATTTTACAACATTCGTGGCGTGTCGTCGCCTACTTCTCGATGGGGACATTATATACATCTATAACGTTGTATATCCTAATCTAATGCAACCTAATATCTCGGATGTAATATTTTACAACATTCCTGGCATGTCGGTCCCCACGTTTCGGTGGGAACATTATATACGTCTATAACGATATATATCCTAACCTAAGGCAACCTAACATCTCGGATGTATTATTTTACAACACTCCTGGCATTTCGGTCCCTACATCTCGGTGGGAAAATTATATACGTCTATAACGTTATATATCCTAGCCTAAGGCAAACTAACCTCAATACCGTAATATT
This sequence comes from Xylocopa violacea, assembly GCA_963969225.1. Lineage (NCBI taxonomy): Eukaryota > Metazoa > Arthropoda > Insecta > Hymenoptera > Apidae > Xylocopa > Xylocopa violacea. Next base: position 443,006 of record CAXAJV010000350.1, read on the forward strand.
TTATAACATTCCTGCCGTGACGGCGCCTACTTCCCGATGGGGACATTATATACGTCTATGACGTTGTATATCCTAACCTAAGGGAACCTTACACTGCGGGTGTAATATTTTACAACATTCCTGACGCGTCGGCCCCTATTTCTCGGTGGGAACATTATATGCGTCTATAATGTTGTATATCTTAACCTAACGCAACCTAACTTCTGGGATGATATATTTTACTACATTCCTGGCATGTCGGTCCCTACGTCTCGGTGGGAACATTATATACTTCTATAACGATATATATCCTAACCTAAGGCAACCTAACATCTCGGATGTAATAGTTGACAACATTCCTGGCGTGTAGGCCCGTACTTCTCGGTGGGAACATTATATACGTCTATAACGTTATATATCCTAGCCTAAGACGACCTAATATGTCGAATGTAATATTTTACATCATTCCTGGCGTGTCGTCGCCTGCTTCTCAATGGGGACATTATGTACATCTATAACGTTGTATATCCTAACCTAAGGCAACCTATCATCTCGGATGTAATATCTGCCATCATTCCAGGCGTGTCGGACCGTACTTCTCGGTGGGAACATCATATACGTCTATAGCGATATATATCCTAACCGAAGTCAACATAACATCTCAGATGTAATATTTTACAACATTCATGGCGCGTCGGCTCCTACTTATCGATGGGAACATTATATACGTCTATAACGTTATATATCCTAACGTAAGGCAACATAACACCTGGGATGTAATATTTTGCAACATTCCTGGCGTGTCGTCGCCTGCTTCTCGATGGGGACATTATATACGTCTACAACGTTGTATATCCTAACCTAACGCAACCTAACACCTGGGATGTAATATTTTGCAACCTTCCTGGCGTGTCGTCGCCTGCTTCTCGATGGGGACATTATATACGTCTATAACGTTGTATATCCTAACCTAACGCAACCTAACATCTGGGATGTAATATTTTACAACATTCCTGACGCGTCGGCACCTATTTCTCGGTGGGAACTTTATATACGTCTTTAACTTTATATATCCTAGCCTAAGGCGACCTAGCATGTCGAATGTAATATTTTACATCATTCCTGTCTTGTGGACCCGTATTTCTCGGTGGTAACATTATATGCGTCTATAACGTTACATATCGTAGCCTAAGGCGACCTAACGTGTCGAATGTAATATTTTACAACATTCCTGGCGTCTAATCGCCTACTTCTCGATGGGAACAATATATACATCTATAACCTTGTATATCCTAACCTAAGGCAACCTAACATCTCGTATGTAATATTTTACTACATTCCTGGCATGTCGGTCCCTACTTCTAGGTGGAAACATTGTATACGTCTATAACGATATACATTCTATCCTAAGGCAACCTAGCATCTCGGATGTAATATTTTACAACATTCTGGCGTGTCGGCCCCTATTTCTCGGTGGGAACATTATATACGTCTATAACGTTATATATCATAACCTAAGGCAACATAACATCTCGGATGTAATATTTTACAACATTCCTGGCGTGTCGTCGCCTGCTTCTCGATGGGGACATTATATACGTCTATAACGTTGTATATCCTAGCCTAAGCAATCTAACATCTCGGATGTAATATTTTACAACATTCCTAGCGTGTCGTCGCCTGCTTCTAGATGGGGACATTATATACGTCTATAACGTTGTATATCCTAACCTAAGGCAACCCAACATCTCGGATGTAATATTTTACATCATTCCTGGCATGTCGGTCCCTACGTCTCGTTGGGAACACTCTATGCGTCTATAGCGTTTTATATCCTAACCTAAGGGAACCTAACATCTCCGGTGTAATATTTTACAACATTCCTTGCGTGTCGTCGCCTGCTTCTCGATGGGGACATTATATACGTCTATAACGTTGAATATCCTAACCTAACGCAACCTAACATCTGGGATGTAATATTTTACAACATTCCTGGCATGTCGGTCCCTACGTCTCGATGGGAACGTGATATACGTCTATAGCGATATATACCCAAACTTAAGGGAAACTAACATCTCGGATGTAATATTTTATAACATTCCTGGCGCTTCGGCTCCTACTTTTCGGTGGGAACATTATATACGTCTATAGCGTTATATATCCTAGCCTAAGGCGACCTGACATGTCGAATGTAATATTTTACAACATTCCTGGCGTCTCGTCGCCTACTTCTCGATGGGAACATTATATACATCTATAACCTTGTATATCCTAACCTAAGGCAACCTAACATCTCGTATGTAATATTTTACTACATTCCTGGCATGTCGGTCCCTACTTCTAGGTGGAAACATTGTATACGTCTATAACGATATACATTCTAGCCTAAGGCAACCTAGCATCCCGGATGTAACATTTTACAACATTCTGGCGTATCGGCCCCTATTTCTCGGTGGGAACATTATATACGTCTATAACGTTATATATCATAACCTAAGGCAACCTAAAATCTCTACTGTAATAGTTTACAATATTGCTGCCGTGTCGGCTCGTACTTCTCGGTGCGAACATTATATACGTCTATAACGTTATATATCCTAACGTAAGGCAACATAACATCTCGGATGTTATATTTTACAACATTCCTGGCGTGTCGTCGCCTGCTTCTCGATGGGGACATTATATAAGTCTATAACGTTGTATATCCTAGCCTAAGCAATCTAACATCTCGGATGTAATATTTTACAACATTTCTGGCGCTTCGGCTCCTACTTTTCGGTGGGAACATTATATACGTCTATAACGTTACATATCCTTACGTAAGGCAACATAACATCTCGGATGTAATATTTTACAACATTCCTGGCATGTCGGTCCCTACGTCTCGGTGGGAACATTCTATACGTCTATAACGTTGTATATCCTAACCTAAGGCAACCCAACATCTCGGATGTAATATTTTACATCATTCCTGTCATGTCGGTCCCTACGTCTCGTTGGGAACACTCTATGCGTCTATAGCGTTGTATATCCTAACCTAAGGGAACCTAACATCTCAGGTGTAATATTTTACAACATTCCTGGCGTGTTGTCGCCTGCTTCTCGATGGGGACATTATATATGTCTATAACGTTGTATATCCTAGCCTAAGCAATCTAACATCTCGGATGTAATATTTTACAACATTCCTGGCGTGTCGTCGCCTGCTTCTCGATGGGGACATTATATACGTCTATAACGTTGTATATCCTAACCTAACGCAACCTAACATCTGGGATTTAATATTTTACATCATTCCTGGCGTGTCTTCGCCTGCTTCTCGATAGGGACATTATATGCGTCTATAACGTTGTATATCCTAACCTAACGCAACCTAAAATCTGGGATGTAATATTTTACAACATTCCTGGCATGTCGGTCCCTTCGTCTCGGTGGGAACATTCTATACGTCTATAACGTTGTATATCCTAACCTAAGGGAACCTAACATCTCGCGTGTAGTATTTTACAACATTCCTGACGCGTCGGCCCCTATTTCTCGGTGGGACCATTATATACGTCTATAGCGTTATATATCCTAGCCTAATGCGACCTGACATGTCGAATGTAATATTTTACATCATTCCTGGCGTGTCGGTCCGTAGATCTCGGTGGTAACATGATATACGTCTATAACGTTATGTATTCTAGCCTAAGGCAACCTAACATGCCGAATGTAATATTTTACTACATTCCTGGCATGTCGGTCCCTACTTCTAGGTGGAAACATTGTATACGTCTATAACGATATACATTCTAGCCTAAGGCAACCTAGCATCTCGGATGTAATATTTTACAACATTCTGGCGTGTCGAACACTATTTCTCGGTGGGAACATTATATACGTCTATAACGTTATATATCATAACCTAAGGCAATCTAAAATCTCTACCGTAATAGTTTACAACATTCCTGCCGTGTCGGCTCGTACTTCTCGGTGCGAACATTATATACGTCTATAACGTTATATATCCTAACGTAAGGCAACATAACATCTCGGATGTTATATTTTACAACATTCCTGGCCTGTCGTCGCCTGCTTCTCGATGTGGACATTATATACGTCTATAACGTTGTATATCCTACCCTAAGCAATCTAACATCTCGGATGTAATATTTTACAACATTCCTGGCGTGTCGTCGCCTGCTTCCCGATGGGGACATTATATACGTCTATAACGTTGTATATCCTAACCTAACGCAACCGAACATCTGGGATGTAATATTTTACAACATTCCTGGCATGTCGGTCCCTACGTCTCGGTGGGAACGTTATATACGTCTATAACGATATATATCCTAACCTAACGCAACCTAACACCTGGGATGTAATATTTTGCAACCTTCCTGGCGTGTCGTCGCCTGCTTCTCGATGGGGACATTATATACGTCTATAACGATATATATCCTAACCTAAGGCAACCTAACATCTCGGATGTAATAGTTGACAACATTCTGGCGTATCGGCCCCTATTTCTCGGTGGGAACATTATATACGTCTATAACGTTATATATCATAACCTAAGGCAACCTAAAATCTCTACTGTAATAGTTTACAATATTGCTGCCGTGTCGGCTCGTACTTCTCGGTGCGAACATTATATACGTCTATAACGTTATATATCCTAGCCTAAGCAATCTAACATCTCGGATGTAATATTTTACAACATTCCTGGCGCTTCGGCTCCTACTTTTCGGTGGGAACATTATATACGTCTATAGCGTTATACATCCTAGCCTAAGGCGACCTGACATGTCGAATGTAATATTTTACATCATTCCTGGCGTGTCCGCCCGTAGATCTCGGTGGTAACATTATATACGTCTATAACGTTATGTATTCTAGCCTAAGGCAACCTAACATGCCGAATGTAATATTTTACAACATTCCTGGCGTGTTGTCGCCTGCTTCTCGGTGGGGACATTAAATACATCTATAACGTTGTATATCCTAACCTAAGGCAACCCAACATCTCGGATGTAATATTTTACATCATTCCTGTCATGTCGGTCCCTACGTCTCGTTGGGAACACTCTATGCGTCTATAGCGTTGTATATCCTAACCTAAGGGAACCTAACATCTCAGGTGTAATATTTTACAACATTCCTGACGCGTCGGCCCCTATTTCTCGGTGGGACCATTATATACGTCTATAGCGTTATATATCCTAGCCTAAAGCGACCTGACATGTCGAATGTAATATTTTACATCATTCCTGGCGTATCGGCCCGTAGATCTCGGTGGTAACATGATATACGTCTATAACGTTATGTATTCTAGCCTAAGGCAACTTAACATGCCGAATGTAATATTTTACAACATTCCTGGCGTGTTGTCGCCTGCTTCTCGGTGGGGACATTATATATGTCTATAACGTTGTATATCCTAACCTAACGAAACCTAACATCTGGGATGTAATATTTTACAACATTCCTGGCGTGTCGTCGCCTGCTTCTTGATGGGGACATTATATACGTCTATAACGTTGTATATCCTAACCTAACACAACCTAACATCTGGGATGTAATATTTTACAACATTCCTGGCATGTCGGTCCCTACGTCTCGGTGGGAACGTTATATACGTCTATAACGATATATATCCAAACTTAAGGGAAACTAACATCTCGGATGTAATATTTTATAACATTCCTGGCGCTTCGGCTCCTACTTTTCGGTGGGAACATTATGTACGTCTATAACGTTACATATCCTAACCTAACGCAACCTAACATCTCGGATGTTATATTTTACAACATTCCTGGCGTGTCGTCGCCTGCTTCTCGATGGGGTCATTATATACGTCTATAACGTTGTATATCCTAACCTAAGGCAACCTAACATTTCGGATGTAATATTTTATAACATTCTGGCTTGTCGGTCCCCACGTCTCGATCTGGACATTATATACGTCTATAACAATATATATCCAAACTTAAGGGAAACTAACATCTCGGATGTAATATTTTACAACATTCCTGGCGCTTCGGCTCCTACTTTTCGGTGGGAACATTATATACGTCTATAACGTTACATATCCTATCGTAAGGCAACATAACATCTCGGATGTTATATTTTACAACATTCCTGGCGTGTCGTCGCCTGCTTCTCGATGGGGACATTATATACGTCTATAACGTTGTCTATCCTAGCCTAAGCAATCTAACATCTCGGATGTAATATTTTACAACATTCCTGGCGCTTCGGCTCCTACTTTTCGGTGGGAACATTATATACGTCTATAACGTTACATATCCTTACGTAAGGCAACATAACATCTCGGATGTAATATTTTACAACATTCCTGGCATGTCAGTTCCTACGTCTCGCTGGGAACATTATATACGTTTATAACGATATATATCCTAACCTAACGCAACCTAACATGTCGAATATAATATTTTACAACATTCGTGGCGTGTCGTCGCCTACTTCTCGATGGGGACATTATATACATCTATAACGTTGTATATCCTAATCTAATGCAACCTAATATCTCGGATGTAATATTTTACAACATTCCTGGCATGTCGGTCCCCACGTTTCGGTGGGAACATTATATACGTCTATAACGATATATATCCTAACCTAAGGCAACCTAACATCTCGGATGTATTATTTTACAACACTCCTGGCATTTCGGTCCCTACATCTCGGTGGGAAAATTATATACGTCTATAACGTTATATATCCTAACCTAAGGCAAACTAACCTCAATACCGTAATATTTTATAACATTCCTGCCGTGACGGCGCCTACTTCCCGATGGGGACATTATATACGTCTATGACGTTGTATATCCTAACCTAAGGGAACCTTACACTGCGGGTGTAATATTTTACAACATTCCTGACGCGTCGGCCCCTATTTCTCGGTGGGAACATTATATGCGTCTATAATGTTGTATATCTTAACCTAACGCAACCTAACTTCTGGGATGATATATTTTACTACATTCCTGGCATGTCGGTCCCTACGTCTCGGTGGGAACATTATATACTTCTATAACGATATATATCCTAACCTAAGGCAACCTAACATCTCGGATGTAATAGTTGACAACATTCCTGGCGTGTAGGCCCGTACTTCTCGGTGGGAACATTATATACGTCTATAACGTTATATATCCTAGCCTAAGACGACCTAATATGTCGAATGTAATATTTTACATCATTCCTGGCGTGTCGTCGCCTGCTTCTCAATGGGGACATTATGTACATCTATAACGTTGTATATCCTAACCTAAGGCAACCTATCATCTCGGATGTAATATCTGCCATCATTCCAGGCGTGTCGGACCGTACTTCTCGGTGGGAACATCATATACGTCTATAGCGATATATATCCTAACCGAAGTCAACATAACATCTCAGATGTAATATTTTACAACATTCATGGCGCGTCGGCTCCTACTTATCGATGGGAACGTTATATACGTCTATAACGTTATATATCCTAACGTAAGGCAACATAACACCTGGGATGTAATATTTTGCAACATTCCTGGCGTGTCGTCGCCTGCTTCTCGATGGGGACATTATATACGTCTACAACGTTGTATATCCTAACCTAACGCAACCTAACACCTGGGATGTAATATTTTGCAACCTTCCTGGCGTGTCGTCGCCTGCTTCTCGATGGGGACATTATATACGTCTATAACGTTGTATATCCTAACCTAACGCAACCTAACATCTGGGATGTAATATTTTACAACATTCCTGACGCGTCGGCACCTATTTCTCGGTGGGAACTTTATATACGTCTTTAACTTTATATATCCTAGCCTAAGGCGACCTAGCATGTCGAATGTAATATTTTACATCATTCCTGTCTTGTGGACCCGTATTTCTCGGTGGTAACATTATATGCGTCTATAACGTTACATATCGTAGCCTAAGGCGACCTAACGTGTCGAATGTAATATTTTACAACATTCCTGGCGTCTAATCGCCTACTTCTCGATGGGTACAATATATACATCTATAACCTTGTATATCCTAACCTAAGGCAACCTAACATCTCGTATGTAATATTTTACTACATTCCTGGCATGTCGGTCCCTACTTCTAGGTGGAAACATTGTATACGTCTATAACGATATACATTCTATCCTAAGGCAACCTAGCATCTCGGATGTAATATTTTACAACATTCTGGCGTGTCGGCCCCTATTTCTCGGTGGGAACATTATATACGTCTATAACGTTATATATCATAACCTAAGGCAACATAACATCTCGGATGTAATATTTTACAACATTCCTGGCGTGTCGTCGCCTGCTTCTCGATGGGGACATTATATACGTCTATAAAGTTGTATATCCTAGCCTAAGCAATCTAACATCTCGGATGTAATATTTTACAACATTCCTAGCGTGTCGTCGCCTGCTTCTCGATGGGGACATTATATACGTCTATAACGTTGTATATCCTAACCTAAGGCAACCCAACATCTCGGATGTAATATTTTACATCATTCCTGGCATGTCGGTCCCTACGTCTCGTTGGGAACACTCTATGCGTCTATAGCGTTTTATATCCTAACCTAAGGGAACCTAACATCTCCGGTGTAATATTTTACAACATTCCTTGCGTGTCGTCGCCTGCTTCTCGATGGGGACATTATATACGTCTATAACGTTGAATATCCTAACCTAACGCAACCTAACATCTGGGATGTAATATTTTACAACATTCCTGGCATGTCGGTCCCTACGTCTCGATGGGAACGTGATATACGTCTATAGCGATATATACCCAAACTTAAGGGAAACTAACATCTCGGATGTAATATTTTATAACATTCCTGGCGCTTCGGCTCCTACTTTTCGGTGGGAACATTATATACGTCTATAGCGTTATATATCCTAGCCTAAGGCGACCTGACATGTCGAATGTAATATTTTACAACATTCCTGGCGTCTCGTCGCCTACTTCTCGATGGGAACATTATATACATCTATAACCTTGTATATCCTAACCTAAGGCAACCTAACATCTCGTATGTAATATTTTACTACATTCCTGGCATGTCGGTCCCTACTTCTAGGTGGAAACATTGTATACGTCTATAACGATATACATTCTAGCCTAAGGCAACCTAGCATCCCGGATGTAACATTTTACAACATTCTGGCGTATCGGCCCCTATTTCTCGGTGGGAACATTATATACGTCTATAACGTTATATATCATAACCTAAGGCAACCTAAAATCTCTACTGTAATAGTTTACAATATTGCTGCCGTGTCGGCTCGTACTTCTCGGTGCGAACATTATATACGTCTATAACGTTATATATCCTAACGTAAGGCAACATAACATCTCGGATGTTATATTTTACAACATTCCTGGCGTGTCGTCGCCTGCTTCTCGATGGGGACATTATATAAGTCTATAACGTTGTATATCCTAGCCTAAGCAATCTAACATCTCGGATGTAATATTTTACAACATTTCTGGCGCTTCGGCTCCTACTTTTCGGTGGGAACATTATATACGTCTATAACGTTACATATCCTTACGTAAGGCAACATAACATCTCGGATGTAATATTTTACAACATTCCTGGCATGTCAGTTCCTACGTCTCGCTGGGAACATTATATACGTTTATAACGATATATATCCTAACCTAACGCAACCTAAAATCTGGGATGTAATATTTTACAACATTCCTGGCATGTCGGTCCCTACGTCTCGGTGGGAACATTCTATACGTCTATAACGTTGTATATCCTAACCTAAGGCAACCCAACATCTCGGATGTAATATTTTACATCATTCCTGTCATGTCGGTCCCTACGTCTCGTTGGGAACACTCTATGCGTCTATAGCGTTGTATATCCTAACCTAAGGGAACCTAACATCTCAGGTGTAATATTTTACAACATTCCTGGCGTGTTGTCGCCTGCTTCTCGATGGGGACATTATATATGTCTATAACGTTGTATATCCTAGCCTAAGCAATCTAACATCTCGGATGTAATATTTTACAACATTCCTGGCGTGTCGTCGCCTGCTTCTCGATGGGGACATTATATACGTCTATAACGTTGTATATCCTAACCTAACGCAACCTAACATCTGGGATTTAATATTTTACATCATTCCTGGCGTGTCTTCGCCTGCTTCTCGATAGGGACATTATATGCGTCTATAACGTTGTATATCCTAACCTAACGCAACCTAAAATCTGGGATGTAATATTTTACAACATTCCTGGCATGTCGGTCCCTTCGTCTCGGTGGGAACATTCTATACGTCTATAACGTTGTATATCCTAACCTAAGGGAACCTAACATCTCGCGTGTAGTATTTTACAACATTCCTGACGCGTCGGCCCCTATTTCTCGGTGGGACCATTATATACGTCTATAGCGTTATATATCCTAGCCTAATGCGACCTGACATGTCGAATGTAATATTTTACATCATTCCTGGCGTGTCGGCCCGTAGATCTCGGTGGTAACATGATATACGTCTATAACGTTATGTATTCTAGCCTAAGGCAACCTAACATGCCGAATGTAATATTTTACTACATTCCTGGCATGTCGGTCCCTACTTCTAGGTGGAAACATTGTATACGTCTATAACGATATACATTCTAGCCTAAGGCAACCTAGCATCTCGGATGTAATATTTTACAACATTCTGGCGTGTCGAACACTATTTCTCGGTGGGAACATTATATACGTCTATAACGTTATATATCATAACCTAAGGCAATCTAAAATCTCTACCGTAATAGTTTACAACATTCCTGCCGTGTCGGCTCGTACTTCTCGGTGCGAACATTATATACGTCTATAACGTTATATATCCTAACGTAAGGCAACATAACATCTCGGATGTTATATTTTACAACATTCCTGGCCTGTCGTCGCCTGCTTCTCGATGTGGACATTATATACGTCTATAACGTTGTATATCCTACCCTAAGCAATCTAACATCTCGGATGTAATATTTTACAACATTCCTGGCGTGTCGTCGCCTGCTTCCCGATGGGGACATTATATACGTCTATAACGTTGTATATCCTAACCTAACGCAACCGAACATCTGGGATGTAATATTTTACAACATTCCTGGCATGTCGGTCCCTACGTCTCGGTGGGAACGTTATATACGTCTATAACGTTGCATATCCTAACCTAAGGGAACCTAACATCTCGGGTGTAGTATTTTACAACATTCCTGACGCGTCGGCACCTATTTCTCGGTGGGAACATTATATACGTCTATAGCGTTATACATCCTAGCCTAAGGCGACCTGACATGTCGAATGTAATATTTTACATCATTCCTGGCGTGTCCGCCCGTAGATCTCGGTGGTAACATTATATACGTCTATAACGTTATGTATTCTAGCCTAAGGCAACCTAACATGCCGAATGTAATATTTTACAACATTCCTGGCGTGTTGTCGCCTGCTTCTCGGTGGGGACATTAAATACATCTATAACGTTGTATATCCTAACCTAAGGCAACCCAACATCTCGGATGTAATATTTTACATCATTCCTGTCATGTCGGTCCCTACGTCTCGTTGGGAACACTCTATGCGTCTATAGCGTTGTATATCCTAACCTAAGGGAACCTAACATCTCAGGTGTAATATTTTACAACATTCCTGACGCGTCGGCCCCTATTTCTCGGTGGGACCATTATATACGTCTATAGCGTTATATATCCTAGCCTAAAGCGACCTGACATGTCGAATGTAATATTTTACATCATTCCTGGCGTATCGGCCCGTAGATCTCGGTGGTAACATGATATACGTCTATAACGTTATGTATTCTAGCCTAAGGCAACTTAACATGCCGAATGTAATATTTTACAACATTCCTGGCGTGTTGTCGCCTGCTTCTCGGTGGGGACATTATATATGTCTATAACGTTGTATATCCTAACCTAACGAAACCTAACATCTGGGATGTAATATTTTACAACATTCCTGGCGTGTCGTCGCCTGCTTCTTGATGGGGACATTATATACGTCTATAACGTTGTATATCCTAACCTAACACAACCTAACATCTGGGATGTAATATTTTACAACATTCCTGGCATGTCGGTCCCTACGTCTCGGTGGGAACGTTATATACGTCTATAACGATATATATCCAAACTTAAGGGAAACTAACATCTCGGATGTAATATTTTATAACATTCCTGGCGCTTCGGCTCCTACTTTTCGGTGGGAACATTATGTACGTCTATAACGTTACATATCCTAACCTAACGCAACCTAACATCTCGGATGTTATATTTTACAACATTCCTGGCGTGTCGTCGCCTGCTTCTCGATGGGGTCATTATATACGTCTATAACGTTGTATATCCTAACCTAAGGCAACCTAACATTTCGGATGTAATATTTTATAACATTCTGGCTTGTCGGTCCCCACGTCTCGATCTGGACATTATATACGTCTATAACAATATATATCCAAACTTAAGGGAAACTAACATCTCGGATGTAATATTTTACAACATTCCTGGCGCTTCGGCTCCTACTTTTCGGTGGGAACATTATATACGTCTATAACGTTACATATCCTATCGTAAGGCAACATAACATCTCGGATGTTATATTTTACAACATTCCTGGCGTGTCGTCGCCTGCTTCTCGATGGGGACATTATATACGTCTATAACGTTGTCTATCCTAGCCTAAGCAATCTAACATCTCGGATGTAATATTTTACAACATTCCTGGCGCTTCGGCTCCTACTTTTCGGTGGGAACATTATATACGTCTATAACGTTACATATCCTTACGTAAGGCAACATAACATCTCGGATGTAATATTTTACAACATTCCTGGCATGTCAGTTCCTACGTCTCGCTGGGAACATTATATACGTTTATAACGATATATATCCTAACCTAACGCAACCTAACATTTCGGATGTAATATTTTACAACATTCCTGGCGTGTCGTCGCCTACTTCTCGATGGGGACATTAAATACATCTATAACGTTGTATATCCTAACCTAAGGCAACCCAACATCTCGGATGTAATATTTTACATCATTCCTGTCATGTCGGTCCCTACGTCTCGTTGGGAACACTCTATGCGTCTATAGCGTTGTATATCCTAACCTAAGGGAACCTAACTTCTCAGGTGTAATATTTTACAACATTCCTGGCGTGTTGTCGCCTGCTTCTGGATGGGGACATTATATATGTCTATAACGTTGTATATCCTATCCTAAGCAATCTAACATCTCGGATGTAATATTTTACAACATTCCTGGCGTGTCGTCGCCTGCTTCTCGATGGGGACATTATATACGTCTATAACGTTGTATATCCTAACCTAACGCAACCTAACATCTGGGATTTAATATTTTACATCATTCCTGGCGTGTCTTCGCCTGCTTCTCGATAGGGACATTATATACGTCTATAACGTTGTATATCCTAACCTAACGCAACCTAAAATCTGGGATGTAATATTTTACAACATTCCTGGCATGTCGGTCCCTACGTCTCGGTGGGAACATTCTATACGTCTATAACGTTGTATATCCTAACCTAAGGGAACCTAACATCTCGGGTGTAGTATTTTACAACATTCCTGACGCGTCGGCCCCTATTTCTCGGTGGGACCATTATATACGTCTATAGCGTTATATATCCTAGCCTAAAGCGACCTGACATTTCGAATGTAATATTTGACATCATTCCTGGCGTATCGGCCCTTCGATCTCGGTGGTAACGTGATATACGTCTATAACGTTATGTATTCTAGCCTAAGGCAACCTAACATGCCGAATGTAATATTTTACAACATTCCTGGCGTGTTGTCGCCTGCTTCTCGGTGGGGACATTATATATGTCTATAACGTTGTATATCCTAACCTAACGAAACCTAACATCTGGGATGTAATATTTTACAACATTCCTGGCGTGTCGTCGCCTGCTTCTTGATGGGGACATTATATACGTCTATAACGTTGTATATCCTAACCTAACGCAACCTAACATCTGGGATGTAATATTTTACAACATTCCTGACGCGTCGGCACCTATTTCTCGGTGGGAACTTTATATACGTCTTTAACGTTATATATCCTAGCCTAAGGCGACCTAGCATGTCGAATGTAATATTTTACATCATTCCTGTCGTGTCGACCCGTATTTCTCGGTGGTAACATTATATGCGTCTATAACGTTACATATCGTAGCCTAAGGCGACCTGACATGTCGAATGTAATATTTTACAACGTTCCTGGCGTGTCGTCGCCTGCTTCTCGATGGGGACATTATATACGTCTATAACGTTGTATATCCTAACCTAAGGCAACCCAACATCTGGGATGTAATATTTTACATCATTCCTGTCATGTCGGTCCCTACGTCTCGTTGGGAACACTCTATGCGTCTATAGCGTTGTATATCCTAACCTAAGGGAACCTAACATCTCAGGTGTAATATTTTACAACATTCCTGGCGTGTTGTCGCCTGCTTCTCGATGGGGACATTATATATGTCTATAACGTTGTATATCCTAGCCTAAGCAATCTAACATCTCGGATGTAATATTTTACAACATTCCTGGCGTGTCGTCGCCTGCTTCTCGATGGGGACATTATATACGTCTATAACGTTGTATATCCTAACCTAACGCAACCTAACATCTGGGATTTAATATTTTACATCATTCCTGGCGTGTCTTCGCCTGCTTCTCGATAGGGACATTATATGCGTCTATAACGTTGTATATCCTAACCTAACGCAACCTAAAATCTGGGATGTAATATTTTACAACATTCCTGGCATGTCGGTCCCTTCGTCTCGGTGGGAACATTCTATACGTCTATAACGTTGTATATCCTAACCTAAGGGAACCTAACATCTCGGGTGTAGTATTTTACAACATTCCTGACGCGTCGGCCCCTATTTCTCGGTGGGACCATTATATACGTCTATAGCGTTATATATCCTAGCCTAATGCGACCTGACATGCCGAATGTAATATTTTACATCATTCCTGGCGTGTCGGCCCGTAGATCTCGGTGGTAACATGATATACGTCTATAACGTTATGTATTCTAGCCTAAGGCAACCTAACATGCCGAATGTAATATTTTACTACATTCCTGGCATGTCGGTCCCTACTTCTAGGTGGAAACATTGTATACGTCTATAACGATATACATTCTAGCCTAAGGCAACCTAGCATCTCGGATGTAATATTTTACAACATTCTGGCGTGTCGAACCCTATTTCTCGGTGGGAACATTATATACGTCTATAACGTTATATATCATAACCTAAGGCAACCTAAAATCTCTACCGTAATAGTTTACAACATTCCTGCCGTGTCGGCTCGTACTTCTCGGTGCGAACATTATATACGTCTATAACGTTATATATCCTAACGTAAGGCAACATAACATCTCGGATGTTAAATTTTACAACATTCCTGGCCTGTCGTCGCCTGCTTCTCGATGGGGACATTATATACGTCTATAACGTTGTATATCCTAGCCTAAGCAATCTAACATCTCGGATGTAATATTTTACAACATTCCTGGCGTGTCGTCGCCTGCTTCCCGATGGGGACATTATATACGTCTATAACGTTGTATATCCTAACCTAACGCAAGCGAACATCTGGGATGTAATATTTTACAACATTCCTGGCATGTCGGTCCCTACGTCTCGGTGCGAACGTTATATACGTCTATAACGATATATATCCAAACTTAAGGGAAACTAACATATCGGATGTAATATTTTATAACGTTCCTGGCGCTTCGGCTCCTACTTTTCGGTGGGAACATTATATACGTCTATAGCGTTATACATCCTAGCCTAAGGCGACCTGACATGTCGAATGTAATATTTTACATCATTCCTGGCGTGTCCGCCCGTAGATCTCGGTGGTAACATTATATACGTCTATAACGTTATGTATTCTAGCCTAAGGCAACCTAACATGCCGAATGTAATATTTTACAACATTCTGGCTTGTCGGTCCCCACGTCTCGATCTGGACATTATATACGTCTATAACAATATATATCCAAACTTAAGGGAAACTAACATCTCGGATGTAATATTTTACAACATTCCTGGCGCTTCGGCTCCTACTTTTCGGTGGGAACATTATATACGTCTATAACGTTACATATCCTAACGTAAGGCAACACAACATCTCGGATGTTATATTTTACAACATTCCTGGCGTGTCGTCGCCTGCTTCTCGATGGGGACATTATATACGTCTATAACGTTGTATACCCTAGCCTAAGCAATCTAACATCTCGGATGTAATATTTTACAACATTCCTGGCGCTTCGGCTCCTACTTTTCGGTGGGAACATTATATACGTCTATAACGTTACATATCCTAACGTAAGGCAACATAACATCTCGGATGTAATATTTTACAACATTCCTGGCATGGTAGTTCCTACGTCTCGCTGGGAACATTATATACGTTTATAACGATATATATCCTAACCTAACGCAACCTAACATCTCGGATGTAATATTTTACAACATTCCTGGCGTGTCGTCGCCTACTTCTCGATGGGGACATTAAATACATCTATAACGTTGTATATCCTAACCTAAGGCAACCCAACATCTCGGATGTAATATTTTACATCATTCCTGTCATGTCGGTCCCTACGTCTCGTTGGGAACACTCTATGCGTCTATAGCGTTGTATATCCTAACCTAAGGGAACCTAACATCTCAGGTGTAATATTTTACAACATTCCTGGCGTGTTGTCGCCTGCTTCTCGATGGGGACATTATATATGTCTATAACGTTGTATATCCTAGCCTAAGCAATCTAACATCTCGGATGTAATATTTTACAACATTCCTGGCGTGTCGTCGCCTGCTTCTCGATGGGGACATTATATACGTCCATAACGTTGTATATCCTAACCTAACGCAACCTAACATCTGGGATTTAATATTTTACATCATTCCTGGCGTGTCTTCGCCTGCTTCTCGATAGGGACATTATATACGTCTATAACGTTGTATATCCTAACCTAACGCAACCTAAAATCTGGGATGTAATATTTTACAACATTCCTGGCATGTCGGACCCTACGTCTCGGTGGGAACATTCTATACGTCTATAACGTTGTATATCCTAACCTAAGGGAACCTAACATCTCGGGTGTAGTATTTTACAACATTCCTGACGCGTCGGCCCCTATTTCTCGGTGGGACCATTATATACGTCTATAGCGTTATATATCCTAGCCTAAAGCGACCTGACATGTCGAATGTAATATTTTACATCATTCCTGGCGTATCGGCCCGTAGATCTCGGTGGTAACATGATATACGTCTATAACGTTATGTATTCTAGCCTAAGGCAACTTAACATGCCGAATGTAATATTTTACAACATTCCTGGCGTGTTGTCGCCTGCTTCTCGGTGGGGACATTATATATGTCTATAACGTTGTATATCCTAACCTAACGAAACCTAACATCTGGGATGTAATATTTTACAACATTCCTGGCGTGTCGTCGCCTGCTTCTTGATGGGGACATTATATACGTCTATAACGTTGTATATCCTAACCTAACACAACCTAACATCTGGGATGTAATATTTTACAACATTCCTGGCATGTCGGTCCCTACGTCTCGGTGGGAACGTTATATACGTCTATAACGATATATATCCAAACTTAAGGGAAACTAACATCTCGGATGTAATATTTTATAACATTCCTGGCGCTTCGGCTCCTACTTTTCGGTGGGAACATTATGTACGTCTATAACGTTACATATCCTAACCTAACGCAACCTAACATCTCGGATGTTATATTTTACAACATTCCTGGCGTGTCGTCGCCTGCTTCTCGATGGGGTCATTATATACGTCTATAACGTTGTATATCCTAACCTAAGGCAACCTAACATTTCGGATGTAATATTTTATAACATTCTGGCTTGTCGGTCCCCACGTCTCGATCTGGACATTATATACGTCTATAACAATATATATCCAAACTTAAGGGAAACTAACATCTCGGATGTAATATTTTACAACATTCCTGGCGCTTCGGCTCCTACTTTTCGGTGGGAACATTATATACGTCTATAACGTTACATATCCTATCGTAAGGCAACATAACATCTCGGATGTTATATTTTACAACATTCCTGGCGTGTCGTCGCCTGCTTCTCGATGGGGACATTATATACGTCTATAACGTTGTCTATCCTAGCCTAAGCAATCTAACATCTCGGATGTAATATTTTACAACATTCCTGGCGCTTCGGCTCCTACTTTTCGGTGGGAACATTATATACGTCTATAACGTTACATATCCTTACGTAAGGCAACATAACATCTCGGATGTAATATTTTACAACATTCCTGGCATGTCAGTTCCTACGTCTCGCTGGGAACATTATATACGTTTATAACGATATATATCCTAACCTAACGCAACCTAACATTTCGGATGTAATATTTTACAACATTCCTGGCGTGTCGTCGCCTACTTCTCGATGGGGACATTAAATACATCTATAACGTTGTATATCCTAACCTAAGGCAACCCAACATCTCGGATGTAATATTTTACATCATTCCTGTCATGTCGGTCCCTACGTCTCGTTGGGAACACTCTATGCGTCTATAGCGTTGTATATCCTAACCTAAGGGAACCTAACTTCTCAGGTGTAATATTTTACAACATTCCTGGCGTGTTGTCGCCTGCTTCTGGATGGGGACATTATATATGTCTATAACGTTGTATATCCTATCCTAAGCAATCTAACATCTCGGATGTAATATTTTACAACATTCCTGGCGTGTCGTCGCCTGCTTCTCGATGGGGACATTATATACGTCTATAACGTTGTATATCCTAACCTAACGCAACCTAACATCTGGGATTTAATATTTTACATCATTCCTGGCGTGTCTTCGCCTGCTTCTCGATAGGGACATTATATACGTCTATAACGTTGTATATCCTAACCTAACGCAACCTAAAATCTGGGATGTAATATTTTACAACATTCCTGGCATGTCGGTCCCTACGTCTCGGTGGGAACATTCTATACGTCTATAACGTTGTATATCCTAACCTAAGGGAACCTAACATCTCGGGTGTAGTATTTTACAACATTCCTGACGCGTCGGCCCCTATTTCTCGGTGGGACCATTATATACGTCTATAGCGTTATATATCCTAGCCTAAAGCGACCTGACATTTCGAATGTAATATTTGACATCATTCCTGGCGTATCGGCCCTTCGATCTCGGTGGTAACGTGATATACGTCTATAACGTTATGTATTCTAGCCTAAGGCAACCTAACATGCCGAATGTAATATTTTACAACATTCCTGGCGTGTTGTCGCCTGCTTCTCGGTGGGGACATTATATATGTCTATAACGTTGTATATCCTAACCTAACGAAACCTAACATCTGGGATGTAATATTTTACAACATTCCTGGCGTGTCGTCGCCTGCTTCTTGATGGGGACATTATATACGTCTATAACGTTGTATATCCTAACCTAACGCAACCTAACATCTGGGATGTAATATTTTACAACATTCCTGACGCGTCGGCACCTATTTCTCGGTGGGAACTTTATATACGTCTTTAACGTTATATATCCTAGCCTAAGGCGACCTAGCATGTCGAATGTAATATTTTACATCATTCCTGTCGTGTCGACCCGTATTTCTCGGTGGTAACATTATATGCGTCTATAACGTTACATATCGTAGCCTAAGGCGACCTGACATGTCGAATGTAATATTTTACAACGTTCCTGGCGTGTCGTCGCCTGCTTCTCGATGGGGACATTATATACGTCTATAACGTTGTATATCCTAACCTAAGGCAACCCAACATCTCGGATGTAATATTTTACATCATTCCTGTCATGTCGGTCCCTACGTCTCGTTGGGAACACTCTATGCGTCTATAGCGTTGTATATCCTAACCTAAGGGAACCTAACATCTCAGGTGTAATATTTTACAACATTCCTGGCGTGTTGTCGCCTGCTTCTCGATGGGGACATTATATATGTCTATAACGTTGTATATCCTAGCCTAAGCAATCTAACATCTCGGATGTAATATTTTACAACATTCCTGGCGTGTCGTCGCCTGCTTCTCGATGGGGACATTATATACGTCTATAACGTTGTATATCCTAACCTAACGCAACCTAACATCTGGGATTTAATATTTTACATCATTCCTGGCGTGTCTTCGCCTGCTTCTCGATAGGGACATTATATGCGTCTATAACGTTGTATATCCTAACCTAACGCAACCTAAAATCTGGGATGTAATATTTTACAACATTCCTGGCATGTCGGTCCCTTCGTCTCGGTGGGAACATTCTATACGTCTATAACGTTGTATATCCTAACCTAAGGGAACCTAACATCTCGGGTGTAGTATTTTACAACATTCCTGACGCGTCGGCCCCTATTTCTCGGTGGGACCATTATATACGTCTATAGCGTTATATATCCTAGCCTAATGCGACCTGACATGTCGAATGTAATATTTTACATCATTCCTGGCGTGTCGGCCCGTAGATCTCGGTGGTAACATGATATACGTCTATAACGTTATGTATTCTAGCCTAAGGCAACCTAACATGCCGAATGTAATATTTTACTACATTCCTGGCATGTCGGTCCCTACTTCTAGGTGGAAACATTGTATACGTCTATAACGATATACATTCTAGCCTAAGGCAACCTAGCATCTCGGATGTAATATTTTACAACATTCTGGCGTGTCGAACCCTATTTCTCGGTGGGAACATTATATACGTCTATAACGTTATATATCATAACCTAAGGCAACCTAAAATCTCTACCGTAATAGTTTACAACATTCCTGCCGTGTCGGCTCGTACTTCTCGGTGCGAACATTATATACGTCTATAACGTTATATATCCTAACGTAAGGCAACATAACATCTCGGATGTTAAATTTTACAACATTCCTGGCCTGTCGTCGCCTGCTTCTCGATGGGGACATTATATACGTCTATAACGTTGTATATCCTAGCCTAAGCAATCTAACATCTCGGATGTAATATTTTACAACATTCCTGGCGTGTCGTCGCCTGCTTCCCGATGGGGACATTATATACGTCTATAACGTTGTATATCCTAACCTAACGCAAGCGAACATCTGGGATGTAATATTTTACAACATTCCTGGCATGTCGGTCCCTACGTCTCGGTGCGAACGTTATATACGTCTATAACGATATATATCCAAACTTAAGGGAAACTAACATATCGGATGTAATATTTTATAACGTTCCTGGCGCTTCGGCTCCTACTTTTCGGTGGGAACATTATATACGTCTATAGCGTTATACATCCTAGCCTAAGGCGACCTGACATGTCGAATGTAATATTTTACATCATTCCTGGCGTGTCCGCCCGTAGATCTCGGTGGTAACATTATATACGTCTATAACGTTATGTATTCTAGCCTAAGGCAACCTAACATGCCGAATGTAATATTTTACAACATTCTGGCTTGTCGGTCCCCACGTCTCGATCTGGACATTATATACGTCTATAACAATATATATCCAAACTTAAGGGAAACTAACATCTCGGATGTAATATTTTACAACATTCCTGGCGCTTCGGCTCCTACTTTTCGGTGGGAACATTATATACGTCTATAACGTTACATATCCTAACGTAAGGCAACATAACATCTCGGATGTAATATTTTACAACATTCCTGGCATGGTAGTTCCTACGTCTCGCTGGGAACATTATATACGTTTATAACGATATATATCCTAACCTAACGCAACCTAACATCTCGGATGTAATATTTTACAACATTCCTGGCGTGTCGTCGCCTACTTCTCGATGGGGACATTAAATACATCTATAACGTTGTATATCCTAACCTAAGGCAACCCAACATCTCGGATGTAATATTTTACATCATTCCTGTCATGTCGGTCCCTACGTCTCGTTGGGAACACTCTATGCGTCTATAGCGTTGTATATCCTAACCTAAGGGAACCTAACATCTCAGGTGTAATATTTTACAACATTCCTGGCGTGTTGTCGCCTGCTTCTCGATGGGGACATTATATATGTCTATAACGTTGTATATCCTAGCCTAAGCAATCTAACATCTCGGATGTAATATTTTACAACATTCCTGGCGTGTCGTCGCCTGCTTCTTGATGGGGACATTATATACGTCTATAACGTTGTATATCCTAACCTAACACAACCTAAAATCTGGGATGTAATATTTTACAACATTCCTGGCATGTCGGTCCCTGCGTCTCGGTGGGAACATTCTATACGTCTATAACGTTGTATATCCTAACCTAAGGGAACCTAACATCTCGGGTGTAGTATTTTACAACATTCCTGACCCGTCGGACCCTATTTTTCGGTGGGAACATTATATACATCTATAACGTTAGATATCCTGGCCGAAGGCAACCTAACATGTCGAATGTAATATTTAACAACATTCCTGGCGTCTCGTCGCCTACTTCTCGATGGGAACGCTATATACATCTATAACCTTGTATATCCTAACCTAAGGCAACCTAACATCTCGTATGTAATATTTTACTACATTCCTGGCATGTCCGCCCCTACTTCTAGGTGGAAACATTTTATACGTCTATAACGATATACATTCTAGCCTAAGGCAAACTAGCATCTCGGATGTAATATTTTACAACATTCTGGCGTGTCGAACCCTATTTCTCGGTGGGAACATTATATACGTCTATAACGTTATATATCATAACCTAAGGCAACCTAAAATCTCTACCGTAATAGTTTACAACATTCCTGCCGTGTCGGCTCGTACTTCTCGGGGCGAACATTATATACGTCTATAACGTTATATATCCTAACGTAAGGCAACATAACATCTCGGATGTTATATTTTACAACATTCCTGGCCTGTCGTCGCCTGCTTCTCGATGGGGACATTATATACGTCTATAACGTTGTATATCCTAGCCTAAGCAATCTAACATCTCGGATGTAATATTTTACAACATTCCTGGCGTGTCGTCGCCTGCTTCCCGATGGGGACATTATATACGTCTATAACGTTGTATATCCTAACCTAACGCAACCGAACATCTGGGATGTAATATTTTACAACATTCCTGGCATGTCCGTCCCTACGTCTCGGTGGGAACGTTATATACGTCTATAACGATATATATCCAAACTTAAGGGAAACTAACATCTCGGATGTAATATTTTACAACATTCCTGGCATGTCAGTTCCTACGTCTCGCTGGGAACATTATATACGTTTATAACGATATATATCCTAACCTAACGCAACCTAACATCTCGGATGTAATATTTTACAACATTCCTGGCGTGTCGTCGCCTACTTCTCGATGGGGACATTAAATACATCTATAACGTTGTATATCCTAACCTAAGGCAACCCAACATCTCGGATGTAATATTTTACATCATTCCTGTCATGTCGGTCCCTACGTCTCGTTGGGAACACTCTATGCGTCTATAGCGTTGTATATCCAAACCTAAGGGAACCTAACATCTCAGGTGTAATATTTTACAACATTCCTGGCGTGTTGTCGCCTGCTTCTCGATGGGGACATTATATATGTCTATAACGTTGTATATCCTAACCTAACGAAACCTAACATCTGGGATGTAATATTTTACAACATTCCTGGCGTGTCGTCGCCTGCTTCTCGATGGGGACATTATATACGTCTATAACGTTGTATATCCTAACCTAAGGCATCCCAACATCTCGGATGTAATATTTTACATCATTCCTGTCATGTCGGTCCCTACGTCTCGTTGGGAACACTCTATGCGTCTATAACGTTGCATATCCTAAGGTAAGGCAACATAACATCTCGGATGTAATATTTTACAACATTCCTGGCGTGTCGTCGCCTACTTCACGATGGGGACATTAAATACATCTATAACCTTGTATATCCTAACCTAAGGCAACCCAACATCTCGGATGTAATATTTTACATCATTCCTGTCATGTCGGTCCCTACGTCTCGTTGGGAACACTCTATGCGTCTATAGCATTTTATATCCTAACCTAAGGGAACCTAACATCTCAGGTGTAATATTTTACAACATTCCTGGCGTGTTGTCGCCTGCTTCTCGATGGGGACATTATATATGTCTATGACGTTGTATATCCTAGCCTAAGCAATCTAACATCTCGGATGTAATATTTTACAACATTCCTGGCGTGTCGTCGCCTGCTTCTCGATGGGGACATTATATACGTCTATAACGTTGTATATCCTAACCTAACACAACCTAACATCTGGGATTTAATATTTTACATCATTCCTGGCGTGTCTTCGCCTGCTTCTCGACAGGGACATTATATACGTCTATAACGTTGTATATCCTAACCTAACGCAACCTAAAATCTGGGATGTAATATTTTACAACATTCCTGGCATGTCGGTCCCTACGTCTCGGTGGGAACATTCTATACGTCTATAACGTTGTATATCCTAACCTAAGGGAACCTAACATCTCGGGTGTAGTATTTTACAACATTCCTGACGCGTCGGCCCCTATTTCTCGGTGGGATCATTATATACGTCTATAGCGTTATATATCCTAGCCTAAGGCGACCTGACATGTCGAATGTAATATTTTACATCATTCCTGGCGTGTCGGCCCGTAGATCTCGGTGGTAACATTATATACGTCTATAACGTTATGTATTCTAGCCTAAGGCAAGCTAACATGCCGAATGTAATATTTTACAACATTCCTGGCGTGTTGTCGCCTGCTTCTCGGTGGGGACATTATATATGTCTATAACGTTGTATATCCTAACCTAACGAAACCTAACATCTGGGATGTAATATTTTACAACATTCCTGGCGTGTCGTCGCCTGCTTCTTGATGGGGAGATTATATACGTCTATAACGTTGTATATCCTAACCTAACGCAACCTAACATCTGGGATGTAATATTTTACAACATTCCTGACGCGTCGGCACCTATTTCTCGGTGGGAACTTTATATACGTCTTTAACGTTAAATATCCTAGCCTAAGGCGACCTAGCATGTCGAATGTAATATTTTACATCATTCCTGGCGTGTCGGCCCGTAGATCTCGGTGGTAACATGATATACGTCTATAACGTTATGTATTCTAGCCTAAGGCAACCTAACATGCCGAATGTAATATTTTACAACATTCCTGGCGTGTTGTCGCCTGCTTCTCGATGGGGACATTATATATGTCTATGACGTTGTATATCCTAGCCTAAGCAATCTAACATCTGGGATGTAATATTTTACAACATTCCTGGCGTGTCGTCGCCTGCTTCTTGATGGGGACATTATATACGTCTATAACGTTGTATATCCTAACCTAACACAACCTAACATCTGGGATGTAATATTTTACAACATTCCTGGCATGTCGGTCCCTACGTCTCGGTGGGAACGTTATATACGTCTATAACGATATATATCCAAACTTAAGGGAAACTAACATCTCGGATGTAATATTTTATAACATTCAAGGCGCTTCGGCTCCTACTTTTCGGTGGGAACATTATGTACGTCTATAACGTTACATATCCTAACCTAACGCAACCTAACATCTCGGATGTTATATTTTGCAACATTCCTGGCGTGTCGTCGCCTGCTTCTCGATGGGGTCATTATATACGTCTATAACGTTGTATATCCTAACCTAAGGCAACCTAACATTTCGGATGTAATATTTTATAACATTCTGGCTTGTCGGTCCCCACGTCTCGATCTGGACATTATATACGTCTATAACAATATATATCCAAACTTAAGGGAAACTAACATCTCGGATGTAATATTTTACAACATTCCTGGCGCTTCGGCTCCTACTTTTCGGTGGGAACATTATATACGTCTATAACGTTACATATCCTAACGTAAGGCAACATAACATCTCGGATGTTATATTTTACAACATTCCTGGCGTGTCGTCGCCTGCTTCTCGATGGGGACATTATATACGTCTATAACGTTGTATATCCTAGCCTAAGCAATCTAACATCTCGGATGTAATATTTTACAACATTCCTGGCGCTTCGGCTCCTACTTTTCGGTGGGAACATTATATACGTCTATAACGTTACATATCCTTACGTAAGGCAACATAACATCTCGGATGTAATATTTTACATCATTCCTGTCATGTCGGTCCCTACGTCTCGTTGGGAACACTCTATGCGTCTATAGCGTTGTATATCCTAACCTAAGGGAACCTAACTTCTCAGGTGTAATATTTTACAACATTCCTGGCTTGTTGTCGCCTGCTTCTCGATGGGGACATTATATATGTCTATAACGTTGTATATCCTAGACTAAGCAATCTAACATCTAGGATGTAATATTCTACAACATTCCTGGCGTGTCGTCGCCTGCTTCTCGATGGGGACATTATATACGTCTATAACGTTGTATATCCTAACCTAACGCAACCTAACATCTGGGATTTAATATTTTACATCATTCCTGGCGTGTCTTCGCCTGCTTCTCGATAGGGACATTATATACGTCTATAACGTTGTATATCCTAACCTAACGCAACCTAAAATCTGGGATGTAATATTTTACAACATTCCTGGCATGTCGGTCCCTGCGTCTCGGTGGGAACATTCTATACGTCTATAACGTTGTATATCCTAACCTAAGGGAACCTAACATCTCGGGTGTAGTATTTTACAACATTCCTGACCCGTCGGACCCTATTTTTCGGTGGGAACATTATATACATCTATAACGTTAGATATCCTGGCCGAAGGCAACCTAACATGTCGAATGTAATATTTAACAACATTCCTGGCGTCTCGTCGCCTACTTCTCGATGGGAACGCTATATACATCTATAACCTTGTATATCCTAACCTAAGGCAACCTAACATCTCGTATGTAATATTTTACTACATTCCTGGCATGTCCGCCCCTACTTCTAGGTGGAAACATTTTATACGTCTATAACGATATACATTCTAGCCTAAGGCAACCTAGCATCTCGGATGTAATATTTTACAACATTCTGGCGTGTCGAACCCTATTTCTCGGTGGGAACATTATATACGTCTATAACGTTATATATCATAACCTAAGGCAACCTAAAATCTCTACCGTAATAGTTTACAACATTCCTGCCGTGTCGGCTCGTACTTCTCGGGGCGAACATTATATACGTCTATAACGTTATATATCCTAACGTATGGCAACATAACATCTCGGATGTTATATTTTACAACATTCCTGGCCTGTCGTCGCCTGCTTCTCGATGGGGACATTATATACGTCTATAACGTTGTATATCCTAGCCTAAGCAATCTAACATCTCGGATGTAATATTTTACAACATTCCTGGCGTGTCGTCGCCTGCTTCCCGATGGGGACATTATATACGTCTATAACGTTGTATATCCTAACCTAACGCAACCGAACATCTGGGATGTAATATTTTACAACATTCCTGGCATGTCCGTCCCTACGTCTCGGTGGGAACGTTATATACGTCTATAACGATATATATCCAAACTTAAGGGAAACTAACATCTCGGATGTAATATTTTACAACATTCCTGGCATGTCAGTTCCTACGTCTCGCTGGGAACATTATATACGTTTATAACGATATATATCCTAACCTAACGCAACCTAACATCTCGGATGTAATATTTTACAACATTCCTGGCGTGTCGTCGCCTACTTCTCGATAGGGACATTAAATACATCTATAACGTTGTATATCCTAACCTAAGGCAACCCAACATCTCGGATGTAATATTTTACATCATTCCTGTCATGTCGGTCCCTACGTCTCGTTGGGAACACTCTATGCGTCTATAGCGTTGTATATCCAAACCTAAGGGAACCTAACATCTCAGGTGTAATATTTTACAACATTCCTGGCGTGTTGTCGCCTGCTTCTCGATGGGGACATTATATATGTCTATAACGTTGTATATCCTAACCTAACGAAACCTAACATCTGGGATGTAATATTTTACAACATTCCTGGCGTGTCGTCGCCTGCTTCTCGATGGGGACATTATATACGTCTATAACGTTGTATATCCTAACCTAAGGCATCCCAACATCTCGGATGTAATATTTTACATCATTCCTGTCATGTCGGTCCCTACGTCTCGTTGGGAACACTCTATGCGTCTATAACGTTGCATATCCTAAGGTAAGGCAACATAACATCTCGGATGTAATATTTTACAACATTCCTGGCGTGTCGTCGCCTACTTCACGATGGGGACATTAAATACATCTATAACCTTGTATATCCTAACCTAAGGCAACCCAACATCTCGGATGTAATATTTTACATCATTCCTGTCATGTCGGTCCCTACGTCTCGTTGGGAACACTCTATGCGTCTATAGCATTTTATATCCTAACCTAAGGGAACCTAACATCTCAGGTGTAATATTTTACAACATTCCTGGCGTGTTGTCGCCTGCTTCTCGATGGCGACATTATATATGTCTATGACGTTGTATATCCTAGCCTAAGCAATCTAACATCTCGGATGTAATATTTTACAACATTCCTGGCGTGTCGTCGCCTGCTTCTCGATGGGGACATTATATACGTCTATAACGTTGTATATCCTAACCTAACACAACCTAACATCTGGGATTTAATATTTTACATCATTCCTGGCGTGTCTTCGCCTGCTTCTCGACAGGGACATTATATACGTCTATAACGTTGTATATCCTAACCTAACGCAACCTAAAATCTGGGATGTAATATTTTACAACATTCCTGGCATGTCGGTCCCTACGTCTCGGTGGGAACATTCTATACGTCTATAACGTTGTATATCCTAACCTAAGGGAACCTAACATCTCGGGTGTAGTATTTTACAACATTCCTGACGCGTCGGCCCCTATTTCTCGGTGGGATCATTATATACGTCTATAGCGTTATATATCCTAGCCTAAGGCGACCTGACATGTCGAATGTAATATTTTACATCATTCCTGGCGTGTCGGCCCGTAGATCTCGGTGGTAACATTATATACGTCTATAACGTTATGTATTCTAGCCTAAGGCAAGCTAACATGCCGAATGTAATATTTTACAACATTCCTGGCGTGTTGTCGCCTGCTTCTCGGTGGGGACATTATATATGTCTATAACGTTGTATATCCTAACCTAACGAAACCTAACATCTGGGATGTAATATTTTACAACATTCCTGGCGTGTCGTCGCCTGCTTCTTGATGGGGAGATTATATACGTCTATAACGTTGTATATCCTAACCTAACGCAACCTA
Organism: Xylocopa violacea; assembly: GCA_963969225.1. NCBI lineage: Eukaryota > Metazoa > Arthropoda > Insecta > Hymenoptera > Apidae > Xylocopa > Xylocopa violacea. Next base: position 472,372 of record CAXAJV010000350.1, read on the forward strand.
ACATCTGGGATGTAATATTTTACAACATTCCTGACGCGTCGGCACCTATTTCTCGGTGGGAACTTTATATACGTCTTTAACGTTAAATATCCTAGCCTAAGGCGACCTAGCATGTCGAATGTAATATTTTACATCATTCCTGGCGTGTCGGCCCGTAGATCTCGGTGGTAACATGATATACGTCTATAACGTTATGTATTCTAGCCTAAGGCAACCTAACATGCCGAATGTAATATTTTACAACATTCCTGGCGTGTTGTCGCCTGCTTCTCGATGGGGACATTATATATGTCTATGACGTTGTATATCCTAGCCTAAGCAATCTAACATCTGGGATGTAATATTTTACAACATTCCTGGCGTGTCGTCGCCTGCTTCTTGATGGGGACATTATATACGTCTATAACGTTGTATATCCTAACCTAAGGCAACCCAACATCTCGGATGTAATATTTTACATCATTCCTGTCATGTCGGTCCCTACGTCTCGTTGGGAACACTCTATGCGTCTATAACGTTACATATCCTAACGTAAGGCAACCTAACATCTCAGGTGTAATATTTTACAACATTCCTGGCGTGTTGTCGCCCGCTTCTCGATGGGGACATTATATATGTCTATAACGTTGTATATCCTAACCTAACGAAACCTAACATCTGGGATGTAATATTTTACAACATTCCTGGCGTGTCGTCGCCTGCTTCTCGATGGGGACATTATATATGTCTATGACGTTGTATATCCTAGCCTAAGCAATCTAACATCTCGGATGTAATATTTTACAACATTCCTGGCGTGTCGTTGCCTGCTTCTCGATGGGGACATTATATACGTCTATAACGTTGTATATCCTAACCTAAGGGAACCTAACATCTCGGATGTAATATTTTACATCATTCCTGGCGTGTTGTCGCCTGCTTCTCGATGGGGACATTATATATGTCTATAACGTTGTATATCCAAACCTAACGAAACCTAACATCTGGGATGTAATATTTTACAACATTCCTGGCGTGTCGTCGCCTGCTTCTCGATGGGGACATTATATACGTCTATAACGTTGTATATCCTAACCTAAGGCATCCCAACATCTCGGATGTAATATTTTACATCATTCCTGTCATGTCGGTCCCTACGTCTCGTTGGGAACACTCTATGCGTCTATAACGTTGCATATCCTAAGGTAAGGCAACATAACATCTCGGATGTAATATTTTACAACATTCCTGGCGTGTCGTCGCCTACTTCTCGATGGGGACATTAAATACATCTATAACCTTGTATATCCTAACCTAAGGCAACCCAACATCTCGGATGTAATATTTTACATCATTCCTGTCATGTCGGTCCCTACGTCTCGTTGGGAACACTCTATGCGTCTATAGCATTTTATATCCTAACCTAAGGGAACCTAACATCTGGGATGTAATATTTTACAACATTCCTGGCGTGTCGTCGCCTGCTTCTTGATGGGGACATTATATATGTCTATAACGTTGTATATCCTAGCCTAAGCAATCTAACATCTCGGATGTAATATTTTACAACATTCCTGGCGTGTCGTCGCCTGCCTCTCGATGGGGACATTATATACGTCTATAACGTTGTATATCCTAACCTAACACAACCTAACATCTGGGATTTAATATTTTACATCATTCCTGGCGTGTCTTCGCCTGCTTCTCGACAGGGACATTATATACGTCTATAACGTTGTATATCCTAACCTAACGCAACCTAAAATCTGGGATGTAATATTTTACAACATTCCTGGCATGTCGGTCCCTACGTCTCGGTGGGAACATTCTATACGTCTATAACGTTGTATATCCTAACCTAAGGGAACCTAACATCTCGGGTGTAGTATTTTACAACATTCCTGACGCGTCGGCCCCTATTTCTCGGTGGGATCATTATATACGTCTATAGCGTTATATATCCTAGCCTAAGGCGACCTGACATGTCGAATGTAATATTTTACATCATTCCTGGCGTGTCGGCCCGTAGATCTCGGTGGTAACATTATATACGTCTATAACGTTATGTATTCTAGCCTAAGGCAAGCTAACATGCCGAATGTAATATTTTACAACATTCCTGGCGTGTTGTCGCCTGCTTCTCGGTGGGGACATTATATATGTCTATAACGTTGTATATCCTAACCTAACGAAACCTAACATCTGGGATGTAATATTTTACAACATTCCTGGCGTGTCGTCGCCTGCTTCTTGATGGGGAGATTATATACGTCTATAACGTTGTATATCCTAACCTAACGCAACCTAACATCTGGGATGTAATATTTTACAACATTCCTGACGCGTCGGCACCTATTTCTCGGTGGGAACTTTATATACGTCTTTAACGTTATATATCCTAGCCTAAGGCGACCTAGCATGTCGAATGTAATATTTTACATCATTCCTGTCGCGTCGACCCGTATTTCTCGGTGGTAACATTATATGCGTCTATAACGTTACATACCGTAGCCTGAGGCGACCTGACATGTCGAATGTAATATTTTACATCATTCCTGGCGTGTCGTCGCCTGCTTCTCGATGGGGACATTATATACGTCTATAACGTTGTATATCCTAACCTAAGGCAACCTAACATCTGGGATTTAATATTTTACATCATTCCTGACGTGTCTTCGCCTGCTTCTCGATAGGGACATTATATACGTCTATAACGTTGTATATCCTAACCTAACGCAACCTAAAATCTGGGATGTAATATTTTACAACATTCCTGGCATGTCGGTCCCTTCGTCTCGGTGGGAACATTGTATACGTCTATAACGTTGTATATCCTAACCTAAGGGAACCTAACATCTCGGGTGTAGTATTTTACAACATTCCTGACGCGTCGGCCCCTATTTCTCGGTGGGACCATTATATACGTCTATAGCGTTATATATCCTAGCCTAAAGCGACCTGACATGTCGAATGTAATATTTTACATCACTCCTGGCGTGTCGGCCCGTAGATCTCGGTGGTAACATGATATACGTCTATAACGTTATGTATTCTAGCCTAAGGCAACCTAACATGCCGAATGTAATATTTTACAACATTCCTGGCGTGTTGTCGCCTGCTTCTCGGTGGGGACATTATATATGTCTATAACGTTTTATATCCTAACCTAACGAAACCTAACATCTGGGATGTAATATTTTACAACATTCCTGGCGTGTCGTCGCCTGCTTCTTGATGGGGACATTATATACGTCTATAACGTTGTATATCCTAACCTAAGGCAACCCAACATCTCGGATGTAATATTTTACATCATTCCTGTCATGTCGGACCCTACGTCTCGTTGGGAACACTCTATGCGTCTATAACGTTACATATCCTAACGTAAGGCAACATAACATCTCGGATGTTATATTTTACAACATTCCTGGCGTGTCGTCGCCTGCTTCTCGATGGGGACATTATATACGTCTATAACGTTGTATATCCTAGCCTAAGCAATCTAACATCTCGGATGTAATATTTTACAACATTCCTGGCGCTTCGGCTCCTACTTTTCGGTGGGAACATTATATACGTCTATAACGTTACATATCCTAACGTAAGGCAACATAACATCTCGGATGTAATATTTTACAACATTCCTGGCATGTCAGTTCCTACGTCTCGCTGGGAACATTATATACGTTTATAACGATATATATCCTAACCTAACGCAACCTAACATCTCGGATGTAATATTTTACAACATTCCTGGCGTGTCGTCGCCTACTTCTCGATGGGGACATTAAATACATCTATAACGTTGTATATCCTAACCTAAGGCAACCCAACATCTCGGATGTAATATTTTACATCATTCCTGTCATGTCGGTCCCTACGTCTCGTTGGGAACACTCTATGCGTCTATAGCGTTGTATATCCAAACCTAAGGGAACCTAACATCTCAGGTGTAATATTTTACAACATTCCTGGCGTGTTGTCGCCTGCTTCTCGATGGGGACATTATATATGTCTATAACGTTGTATATCCTAACCTAACGAAACCTAACATCTGGGATGTAATATTTTACAACATTCCTGGCGTGTCGTCGCCTGCTTCTCAATGGGGACATTATATACGTCTATAACGTTGTATATCCTAACCTAAGGCATCCCAACATCTCGGATGTAATATTTTACATCATTCCTGTCATGTCGGTCCCTACGTCTCGTTGGGAACACTCTATGCGTCTATAACGTTGCATATCCTAAGGTAAGGCAACATAACATCTCGGATGTAATATTTTACAACATTCCTGGCGTGTCGTCGCCTACTTCACGATGGGGACATTAAATACATCTATAACCTTGTATATCCTAACCTAAGGCAACCCAACATCTCGGATGTAATATTTTACATCATTCCTGTCATGTCGGTCCCTACGTCTCGTTGGGAACACTCTATGCGTCTATAGCATTTTATATCCTAACCTAAGGGAACCTAACATCTCAGGTGTAATATTTTACAACATTCCTGGCGTGTTGTCGCCTGCTTCTCGATGGGGACATTATATATGTCTATGACGTTGTATATCATAGCCTAAGCAATCTAACATCTCGGATGTAATATTTTACAACATTCCTGGCGTGTCGTTGCCTGCTTCTCGATGGGGACATTATATACGTCTATAACGTTGTATATCCTAACCTAACGCAACCTAACATCTGGGATTTAATATTTTACATCATTCCTGGCGTGTCTTCGCCTGCTTCTCGACAGGGACATTATATACGTCTATAACGTTGTATATCCTAACCTAACGCAACCTAAAACCTGGGATGTAATATTTTACAACATTCCTGGCACGTCGGTCCCTACGTCTCGGTGGGAACATTCTATACGTCTATAACGTTGTATATCCTAACCTAAGGGAACCTAACATCTCGGATGTAATATTTTACATCATTCCTGGCGTGTTGTCGCCTGCTTCTCGATGGGGACATTATATATGTCTATAACGTTGTATATCCTAACCTAACGAAACCTAACATCTGGGATGTAATATTTTACAACATTCCTGGCGTGTCGTCGCCTGCTTCTCGATGGGGACATTATATACGTCTATAACGTTGTATATCATAACCTAAGGCATCCCAACATCTCGGATGTAATATTTTACATCATTCCTGTCATGTCGGTCCCTACGTCTCGTTGGGAACACTCTATGCGTCTATAACGTTGCATATCCTAAGGTAAGGCAACATAACATCTCGGATGTAATATTTTACAACATTCCTGGCGTGTCGTCGCCTACTTCTCGATGGGGACATTAAATACATCTATAACCTTGTATATCCTACCCTAAGGCAACCCAACATCTCGGATGTAATATTTTACATCATTCCTGTCATGTCGGTCCCTACGTCTCGTTGGGAACACTCTATGCCTCTATAGCATTTTATATCCTAACCTAAGGGAACCTAACATCTCAGGTGTAATATTTTACAACATTCCTGGCGTGTTGTCGCCTGCTTCTCGATGGGGACATCAAATACATCTATAACCTTGTATATCCTAACCTAAGGCAACCCAACATCTCGGATGTAATATTTTACATCATTCCTGTCATGTCGGTCCCTACGTCTCGTTGGGAACACTCTATGCGTCTATAGCGTTGTATATCCAAACCTAAGGGAACCTAACATCTCAGGTGTAATATTTTACAACATTCCTGGCGTGTTGTCGCCTGCTTCTCGATGGGGACATTATATATGTCTATAACGTTGTATATCCTAACCTAACGAAACCTAACATCTGGGATGTAATATTTTACAACATTCCTGGCGTGTCGTCGCCTGCTTCTCGATGGGGACATTATATACGTCTATAACGTTGTATATCCTAACCTAAGGCATCCCAACATCTCGGATGTAATATTTTACATCATTCCTGTCATGTCGGTCCCTACGTCTCGTTGGGAACACTCTATGCGTCTATAACGTTGCATATCCTAAGGTAAGGCAACATAACATCTCGGATGTAATATTTTACAACATTCCTGGCGTGTCGTCGCCTACTTCTCGATGGGGACATTAAATACATCTATAACCTTGTATATCCTAACCTAAGGCAACCCAACATCTCGGATGTAATATTTTACATCATTCCTGTCATGTCGGTCCCTACGTCTCGTTGGGAACACTCTATGCGTCTATAGCATTTTATATCCTAACCTAAGGGAACCTAACATCTCAGGTGTAATATTTTACAACATTCCTGGCGTGTTGTCGCCTGCTTCTCGATGGGGACATTATATATGTCTATGACGTTGTATATCCTAGCCTAAGCAATCTAACATCTCGGATGTAATATTTTACAACATTCCTGGCGTGTCGTCGCCTGCCTCTCGATGGGGACATTATATACGTCTATAACGTTGTATATCCTAACCTAACACAACCTAACATCTGGGATTTAATATTTTACATCATTCCTGGCGTGTCTTCGCCTGCTTCTCGACAGGGACATTATATACGTCTATAACGTTGTATATCCTAACCTAACGCAACCTAAAATCTGGGATGTAATATTTTACAACATTCCTGGCATGTCGGTCCCTACGTCTCGGTGGGAACATTCTATACGTCTATAACGTTGTATATCCTAACCTAAGGGAACCTAACATCTCGGGTGTAGTATTTTACAACATTCCTGACGCGTCGGCCCCTATTTCTCGGTGGGATCATTATATACGTCTATAGCGTTATATATCCTAGCCTAAGGCGACCTGACATGTCGAATGTAATATTTTACATCATTCCTGGCGTGTCGGCCCGTAGATCTCGGTGGTAACATTATATACGTCTATAACGTTATGTATTCTAGCCTAAGGCAAGCTAACATGCCGAATGTAATATTTTACAACATTCCTGGCGTGTTGTCGCCTGCTTCTCGGTGGGGACATTATATATGTCTATAACGTTGTATATCCTAACCTAACGAAACCTAACATCTGGGATGTAATATTTTACAACATTCCTGGCGTGTCGTCGCCTGCTTCTTGATGGGGAGATTATATACGTCTATAACGTTGTATATCCTAACCTAACGCAACCTAACATCTGGGATGTAATATTTTACAACATTCCTGACGCGTCGGCACCTATTTCTCGGTGGGAACTTTATATACGTCTTTAACGTTATATATCCTAGCCTAAGGCGACCTAGCATGTCGAATGTAATATTTTACATCATTCCTGTCGCGTCGACCCGTATTTCTCGGTGGTAACATTATATGCGTCTATAACGTTACATACCGTAGCCTGAGGCGACCTGACATGTCGAATGTAATATTTTACAACATTCCTGGCGTGTCGTCGCCTGCTTCTCGATGGGGACATTATATACGTCTATAACGTTGTATATCCTAACCTAAGGCAACCTAACATCTGGGATTTAATATTTTACATCATTCCTGACGTGTCTTCGCCTGCTTCTCGATAGGGACATTATATACGTCTATAACGTTGTATATCCTAACCTAACGCAACCTAAAATCTGGGATGTAATATTTTACAACATTCCTGGCATGTCGGTCCCTTCGTCTCGGTGGGAACATTGTATACGTCTATAACGTTGTATATCCTAACCTAAGGGAACCTAACATCTCGGGTGTAGTATTTTACAACATTCCTGACGCGTCGGCCCCTATTTCTCGGTGGGACCATTATATACGTCTATAGCGTTATATATCCTAGCCTAAAGCGACCTGACATGTCGAATGTAATATTTTACATCACTCCTGGCGTGTCGGCCCGTAGATCTCGGTGGTAACATGATATACGTCTATAACGTTATGTATTCTAGCCTAAGGCAACCTAACATGCCGAATGTAATATTTTACAACATTCCTGGCGTGTTGTCGCCTGCTTCTCGGTGGGGACATTATATATGTCTATAACGTTTTATATCCTAACCTAACGAAACCTAACATCTGGGATGTAATATTTTACAACATTCCTGGCGTGTCGTCGCCTGCTTCTTGATGGGGACATTATATACGTCTATAACGTTGTATATCCTAACCTAAGGCAACCCAACATCTCGGATGTAATATTTTACATCATTCCTGTCATGTCGGACCCTACGTCTCGTTGGGAACACTCTATGCGTCTATAACGTTACATATCCTAACGTAAGGCAACATAACATCTCGGATGTTATATTTTACAACATTCCTGGCGTGTCGTCGCCTGCTTCTCGATGGGGACATTATATACGTCTATAACGTTGTATATCCTAGCCTAAGCAATCTAACATCTCGGATGTAATATTTTACAACATTCCTGGCGCTTCGGCTCCTACTTTTCGGTGGGAACATTATATACGTCTATAACGTTACATATCCTAACGTAAGGCAACATAACATCTCGGATGTAATATTTTACAACATTCCTGGCATGTCAGTTCCTACGTCTCGCTGGGAACATTATATACGTTTATAACGATATATATCCTAACCTAACGCAACCTAACATCTCGGATGTAATATTTTACAACATTCCTGGCGTGTCGTCGCCTACTTCTCGATGGGGACATTAAATACATCTATAACGTTGTATATCCTAACCTAAGGCAACCCAACATCTCGGATGTAATATTTTACATCATTCCTGTCATGTCGGTCCCTACGTCTCGTTGGGAACACTCTATGCGTCTATAGCGTTGTATATCCAAACCTACGGGAACCTAACATCTCAGGTGTAATATTTTACAACATTCCTGGCGTGTTGTCGCCTGCTTCTCGATGGGGACATTATATATGTCTATAACGTTGTATATCCTAACCTAACGAAACCTAACATCTGGGATGTAATATTTTACAACATTCCTGGCGTGTCGTCGCCTGCTTCTCGATGGGGACATTATATACGTCTATAACGTTGTATATCCTAACCTAAGGCATCCCAACATCTCGGATGTAATATTTTACATCATTCCTGTCATGTCGGTCCCTACGTCTCGTTGGGAACACTCTATGCGTCTATAACGTTGCATATCCTAAGGTAAGGCAACATAACATCTCGGATGTAATATTTTACAACATTCCTGGCGTGTCGTCGCCTACTTCACGATGGGGACATTAAATACATCTATAACCTTGTATATCCTAACCTAAGGCAACCCAACATCTCGGATGTAATATTTTACATCATTCCTGTCATGTCGGTCCCTACGTCTCGTTGGGAACACTCTATGCGTCTATAGCATTTTATATCCTAACCTAAGGGAACCTAACATCTCAGGTGTAATATTTTACAACATTCCTGGCGTGTTGTCGCCTGCTTCTCGATGGGGACATTATATATGTCTATGACGTTGTATATCCTAGCCTATGCAATCTAACATCTCGGATGTAATATTTTACAACATTCCTGGCGTGTCGTTGCCTGCTTCTCGATGGGGACATTATATACGTCTATAACGTTGTATATCCTAACCTAACGCAACCTAACATCTGGGATTTAATATTTTACATCATTCCTGGCGTGTCTTCGCCTGCTTCTCGACAGGGACATTATATACGTCTATAACGTTGTATATCCTAACCTAACGCAACCTAAAATCTGGGATGTAATATTTTACAACATTCCTGGCATGTCGGTCCCTACGTCTCGGTGGGAACATTCTATACGTCTATAACGTTGTATATCCTAACCTAAGGGAACCTAACATCTCGGATGTAATATTTTACATCATTCCTGGCGTGTTGTCGCCTGCTTCTCGATGGGGACATTATATATGTCTATAACGTTGTATATCCTAACCTAACGAAACCTAACATCTGGGATGTAATATTTTACAACATTCCTGGCGAGTCGTCGCCTGCTTCTCGATGGGGACATTATATACGTCTATAACGTTGTATATCATAACCTAAGGCATCCCAACATCTCGGATGTAATATTTTACATCATTCCTGTCATGTCGGTCCCTACGTCTCGTTGGGAACACTCTATGCGTCTATAACGTTGCATATCCTAAGGTAAGGCAACATAACATCTCGGATGTAATATTTTACAACATTCCTGGCGTGTCGTCGCCTACTTCTCGATGGGGACATTAAATACATCTATAACCTTGTATATCCTAACCTAAGGCAACCCAACATCTCGGATGTAATATTTTACATCATTCCTGTCATGTCGGTCCCTACGTCTCGTTGGGAACACTCTATGCCTCTATTGCATTTTATATCCTAACCTAAGGGAACCTAACATCTCAGGTGTAATATTTTACAACATTCCTGGCGTGTTGTCGCCTGCTTCTCGATGGGGACATTAAATACATCTATAACCTTGTATATCCTAACCTAAGGCAACCCAACATCTCGGATGTAATATTTTACATCATTCCTGTCATGTCGGTCCCTACGTCTCGTTGGGAACACTCTATGCGTCTATAGCGTTGTATATCCAAACCTAAGGCAACATAACATCTCGGTTGTAATATTTTACAACATTCCTGGCGTGTCGTCGCCTACTTCTCGATGGGGACATTAAATACATCTATAACCTTGTATATCCTAACCTAAGGCAACCCAACATCTCGGATGTAATATTTTACATCATTCCTGTCATGTCGGTCCCTACGTCTCGTTGGGAACACTCTATGCGTCTATAGCATTTTATATCCTAACCTAAGGGAACCTAACATCTCAGGTGTAATATTTTACAACATTCCTGGCATGTTGTCGCCTGCTTCTCGATGGGGACATTATATATGTCTATGACGTTGTATATCCTAGCCTAAGCAATCTAACATCTCGGATGTAATATTTTACAACATTCCTGGCGTGTCGTTGCCTGCTTCTCGATGGGGACATTATATACGTCTATAACGTTGTATATCCTAACCTAACGCAACCTAACATCTGGGATTTAATATTTTACATCATTCCTGGCGTGTCTTCGCCTGCTTCTCGACAGGGACATTATATACGTCTATAACGTTGTATATCCTAACCTAACGCAACCTAAAATCTGGGATGTAATATTTTACAACATTCCTGGCATGTCGGTCCCTACGTCTCGGTGGGAACATTCTATACGTCTATAACGTTGTATATCCTAACCTAAGGGAACCTAACATCTCGGATGTAATATTTTACATCATTCCTGGCGTGTTGTCGCCTGCTTCTCGATGGGGACATTATATATGTCTATAACGTTGTATATCCTAACCTAACGAAACCTAACATCTGGGATGTAATATTTTACAACATTCCTGGCGTGTCGTCGCCTGCTTCTCGATGGGGACATTATATACGTCTATAACGTTGTATATCCTAACCTAAGGCATCCCAACATCTCGGATGTAATATTTTACATCATTCCTGTCATGTCGGTCCCTACGTCTCGTTGGGAACACTCTATGCGTCTATAACGTTGCATATCCTAAGGTAAGGCAACATAACATCTCGGATGTAATATTTTACAACATTCCTGGGGTGTCGTCGCCTACTTCTCGATGGGGACATTAAATACATCTATAACCTTGTATATCCTAACCTAAGGCAACCCAACTTCTCGGATGTAATATTTTACATCATTCCTGTCATGTCGGTCCCTACGTCTCGTTGGGAACACTCTATGCGTCTATAGCATTTTATATCCTAACCTAAGGGAACCTAACATCTCAGGTGTAATATTTTACAACATTCCTGGCGTGTTGTCGCCTGCTTCTCGATGGGGACATTATATATGTCTATGACGTTGTATATCCTAGCCTAAGCAATCTAACATCTCGGATGTAATATTTTACAACATTCCTGGCGTGTCGTTGCCTGCTTCTCGATGGGGACATTATATACGTCTATAACGTTGTATATCCTAACCTAACGCAACCTAACATCTGGGATTTAATATTTTACATCATTCCTGGCGTGTCTTCGCCTGCTTCTCGACAGGGACATTATATACGTCTATAACGTTGTATATCCTAACCTAACGCAACCTAAAATCTGGGATGTAATATTTTACAACATTCCTGGCATGTCGGTCCCTACGTCTCGGTGGGAACATTCTATACGTCTATAACGTTGTATATCCTAACCTAAGGGAACCTAACATCTCGGATGTAATATTTTACATCATTCCTGTCATGTCGGTCCCTACGTCTCGTTGGGAACACTCTATGCGTCTATAGCATTTTATATCCTAACCTAAGGGAACCTAACATCTCAGGTGTAATATTTTACAACATTCCTGGCGTGTTGTCGCCTGCTTCTCGATGGGGACATTATATATGTCTATAACGTTGTATATCCTAGCCTAAGCAATCTAACATCTCGGATGTAATATTTTACAACATTCCTGGCGTGTCGTCGCCTGCTTCTCGATGGGGACATTATATACGTCTATAACGTTGTATATCCTAACCTAACACAACCTAACATCTCGGATGTAATATTTTACATCATTCCTGTCATGTCGGTCCCTACGTCTCGTTGGGAACACTCTATGCGTCTATAGCGTTGTATATCCACACCTAAGGGAACCTAACATCTCAGGTGTAATATTTTACAACATTCCTGGCGTGTTGTCGCCTGCTTCTCGATGGGGACATTATATATGTCTATAACGTTGTATATCCTAACCTAACGAAACCTAACATCTGGGATGTAATATTTTACAACATTCCTGGCGTGTCGTCGCCTGCTTCTCGATGGGGACATTATATACGTCTATAACGTTGTATATCCTAACCTAAGGCATCCCAACATCTCGGATGTAATATTTTACATCATTCCTGTCATGTCGGTCCCTACGTCTCGTTGGGAACACTCTATGCGTCTATAACGTTGCGTATCCTAAGGTAAGGCAACATAACATCTCGGATGTAATATTTTACAACATTCCTGGCGTGTCGTCGCCTACTTCACGATGGGGACATTAAATACATCTATAACCTTGTATATCCTAACCTAAGGCAACCCAACATCTCGGATGTAATATTTTACATCATTCCTGTCATGTCGGTCCCTACGTCTCGTTGGGAACACTCTATGCGTCTATAGCATTTTATATCCTAACCTAAGGGAACCTAACATCTCAGGTGTAATATTTTACAACATTCCTGGCGTGTCGTCGCCTGCTTCTCGATGGGGACATTATATACGTCTATAACGTTGTATATCCTAACCTAACACAACCCAACATCTCGGATGTAATATTTTACATCATTCCTGTCATGTCGGTCCCTACGTCTCGTTGGGAACACTCTATGCGTCTATAGCATTTTATATCCTAACCTAAGGGAACCTAACATCTCAGGTGTAATATTTTACAACATTCCTGGCGTGTTGTCGCCTGCTTCTCGATGGGGACATTATATATGTCTATGACGTTGTATATCCTAGCCTATGCAATCTAACATCTCGGATGTAATATTTTACAACATTCCTGGCGTGTCGTTGCCTGCTTCTCGATGGGGACATTATATACGTCTATAACGTTGTATATCCTAACCTAACGCAACCTAACATCTGGGATTTAATATTTTACATCATTCCTGGCGTGTCTTCGCCTGCTTCTCGACAGGGACATTATATACGTCTATAACGTTGTATATCCTAACCTAACGCAACCTAAAATCTGGGATGTAATATTTTACAACATTCCTGGCATGTCGGTCCCTACGTCTCGGTGGGAACATTCTATACGTCTATAACGTTGTATATCCTAACCTAAGGGAACCTAACATCTCGGATGTAATATTTTACATCATTCCTGGCGTGTTGTCGCCTGCTTCTCGATGGGGACATTATATATGTCTATAACGTTGTATATCCTAACCTAACGAAACCTAACATCTGGGATGTAATATTTTACAACATTCCTGGCGAGTCGTCGCCTGCTTCTCGATGGGGACATTATATACGTCTATAACGTTGTATATCATAACCTAAGGCATCCCAACATCTCGGATGTAATATTTTACATCATTCCTGTCATGTCGGTCCCTACGTCTCGTTGGGAACACTCTATGCGTCTATAACGTTGCATATCCTAAGGTAAGGCAACATAACATCTCGGATGTAATATTTTACAACATTCCTGGCGTGTCGTCGCCTACTTCTCGATGGGGACATTAAATACATCTATAACCTTGTATATCCTAACCTAAGGCAACCCAACATCTCGGATGTAATATTTTACATCATTCCTGTCATGTCGGTCCCTACGTCTCGTTGGGAACACTCTATGCCTCTATTGCATTTTATATCCTAACCTAAGGGAACCTAACATCTCAGGTGTAATATTTTACAACATTCCTGGCGTGTTGTCGCCTGCTTCTCGATGGGGACATTAAATACATCTATAACCTTGTATATCCTAACCTAAGGCAACCCAACATCTCGGATGTAATATTTTACATCATTCCTGTCATGTCGGTCCCTACGTCTCGTTGGGAACACTCTATGCGTCTATAGCGTTGTATATCCAAACCTAAGGCAACATAACATCTCGGTTGTAATATTTTACAACATTCCTGGCGTGTCGTCGCCTACTTCTCGATGGGGACATTAAATACATCTATAACCTTGTATATCCTAACCTAAGGCAACCCAACATCTCGGATGTAATATTTTACATCATTCCTGTCATGTCGGTCCCTACGTCTCGTTGGGAACACTCTATGCGTCTATAGCATTTTATATCCTAACCTAAGGGAACCTAACATCTCAGGTGTAATATTTTACAACATTCCTGGCATGTTGTCGCCTGCTTCTCGATGGGGACATTATATATGTCTATGACGTTGTATATCCTAGCCTAAGCAATCTAACATCTCGGATGTAATATTTTACAACATTCCTGGCGTGTCGTTGCCTGCTTCTCGATGGGGACATTATATACGTCTATAACGTTGTATATCCTAACCTAACGCAACCTAACATCTGGGATTTAATATTTTACATCATTCCTGGCGTGTCTTCGCCTGCTTCTCGACAGGGACATTATATACGTCTATAACGTTGTATATCCTAACCTAACGCAACCTAAAATCTGGGATGTAATATTTTACAACATTCCTGGCATGTCGGTCCCTACGTCTCGGTGGGAACATTCTATACGTCTATAACGTTGTATATCCTAACCTAAGGGAACCTAACATCTCGGATGTAATATTTTACATCATTCCTGGCGTGTTGTCGCCTGCTTCTCGATGGGGACATTATATATGTCTATAACGTTGTATATCCTAACCTAACGAAACCTAACATCTGGGATGTAATATTTTACAACATTCCTGGCGTGTCGTCGCCTGCTTCTCGATGGGGACATTATATACGTCTATAACGTTGTATATCCTAACCTAAGGCATCCCAAAATCTCGGATGTAATATTTTACATCATTCCTGTCATGTCGGTCCCTACGTCTCGTTGGGAACACTCTATGCGTCTATAACGTTGCATATCCTAAGGTAAGGCAACATAACATCTCGGATGTAATATTTTACAACATTCCTGGGGTGTCGTCGCCTACTTCTCGATGGGGACATTAAATACATCTATAACCTTGTATATCCTAACCTAAGGCAACCCAACATCTCGGATGTAATATTTTACATCATTCCTGTCATGTCGGTCCCTACGTCTCGTTGGGAACACTCTATGCGTCTATAGCATTTTATATCCTAACCTAAGGGAACCTAACATCTCAGGTGTAATATTTTACAACATTCCTGGCGTGTTGTCGCCTGCTTCTCGATGGGGACATTATATATGTCTATGACGTTGTATATCCTAGCCTAAGCAATCTAACATCTCGGATGTAATATTTTACAACATTCCTGGCGTGTCGTTGCCTGCTTCTCGATGGGGACATTATATACGTCTATAACGTTGTATATCCTAACCTAACGCAACCTAACATCTGGGATTTAATATTTTACATCATTCCTGGCGTGTCTTCGCCTGCTTCTCGACAGGGACATTATATACGTCTATAACGTTGTATATCCTAACCTAACGCAACCTAAAATCTGGGATGTAATATTTTACAACATTCCTGGCATGTCGGTCCCTACGTCTCGGTGGGAACATTCTATACGTCTATAACGTTGTATATCCTAACCTAAGGGAACCTAACATCTCGGATGTAATATTTTACATCATTCCTGTCATGTCGGTCCCTACGTCTCGTTGGGAACACTCTATGCGTCTATAACGTTGCATATCCTAAGGTAAGGCAACATAACATCTCGGATGTAATATTTTACAACATTCCTGGCGTGTCGTCGCCTACTTCACGATGGGGACATTAAATACATCTATAACCTTGTATATCCTAACCTAAGGCAACCCAACATCTCGGATGTAATATTTTACATCATTCCTGTCATGTCGGTCCCTACGTCTCGTTGGGAACACTCTATGCGTCTATAGCATTTTATATCCTAACCTAAGGGAACCTAACATCTCAGGTGTAATATTTTACAACATTCCTGGCGTGTCGTCGCCTGCTTCTCGATGGGGACATTATATACGTCTATAACGTTGTATATCCTAACCTAACACAACCTAACATCTGGGATTTAATATTTTACATCATTCCTGGCGTGTCTTCGCCTGCTTCTCGACAGGGACATTATATACGTCTATAACGTTGTATATCCTAACCTAACGCAACCTAAAATCTGGGATGTAATATTTTACAACATTCCTGGCATGTCGGTCCCTACGTCTCGGTGGGAACATTCTATACGTCTATAACGTTGTATATCCTAACCTAAGGGAACCTAACATCTCGGGTGTAGTATTTTACAACATTCCTGACGCGTCGGCCCCTATTTCTCGGTGGGATCATTATATACGTCTATAGCGTTATATATCCTAGCCTAAGGCGACCTGACATGTCGAATGTAATATTTTACATCATTCCTGGCGTGTCGGCCCGTAGATCTCGGTGGTAACATTATATACGTCTATAACGTTATGTATTCTAGCCTAAGGCAAGCTAACATGCCGAATGTAATATTTTACAACATTCCTGGCGTGTTGTCGCCTGCTTCTCGGTGGGGACATTATATATGTCTATAACGTTGTATATCCTAACCTAACGAAACCTAACATCTGGGATGTAATATTTTACAACATTCCTGGCGTGTCGTCGCCTGCTTCTTGATGGGGAGATTATATACGTCTATAACGTTGTATATCCTAACCTAACGCAACCTAACATCTGGGATGTAATATTTTACAACATTCCTGACGCGTCGGCACCTATTTCTCGGTGGGAACTTTATATACGTCTTTAACGTTATATATCCTAGCCTAAGGCGACCTAGCATGTCGAATGTAATATTTTACATCATTCCTGTCGCGTCGACCCGTATTTCTCGGTGGTAACATTATATGCGACTATAACGTTACATATCGTAGCCTGAGGCGACCTGACATGTCGAATGTAATATTTTACAACATTCCTGGCGTGTCGTCGCCTGCTTCTCGATGGGGACATTATATACGTCTATAACGTTGTATATCCTAACCTAAGGCAACCTAACATCTGGGATTTAATATTTTACATCATTCCTGACGTGTCTTCGCCTGCTTCTCGATAGGGACATTATATACGTCTATAACGTTGTATATCCTAACCTAACGCAACCTAAAATCTGGGATGTAATATTTTACAACATTCCTGGCATGTCGGTCCCTTCGTCTCGGTGGGAACATTCTATACGTCTATAACGTTGTATATCCTAACCTAAGGGAACCTAACATCTCGGGTGTAGTATTTTACAACATTCCTGACGCGTCGGCCCCTATTTCTCGGTGGGACCGTTATATACGTCTATAGCGTTATATATCCTAGCCTAAAGCGACCTGACATGTCGAAAGTAATATTTTACATCATTCCTGGCGTGTCGGCCCGTAGATCTCGGTGGTAACATGATATACGTCTATAACGTTATGTATTCTAGCCTAAGGCAACCTAACATGCCGAATGTAATATTTTACAACATTCCTGGCGTGTTGTCGCCTGCTTCTCGGTGGGGACATTATATATGTCTATAACGTTGTATATCCTAACCTAACGAAACCTAACATCTGGGATGTAATATTTTACAACATTCCTGGCGTGTCGTCGCCTGCTTCTTGATGGGGACATTATATACGTCTATAACGTTGTATATCCTAACCTAAGGCAACCCAACATCTCGGATGTAATATTTTACATCATTCCTGTCATGTCGGTCCCTACGTCTCGTTGGGAACACTCTATGCGTCTATAACGTTACATATCCTAACGTAAGGCAACATAACATCTCGGATGTTATATTTTACAACATTCCTGGCGTGTCGTCGCCTGCTTCTCGATGGGGACATTATATACGTCTATAACGTTGTATATCCTAGCCTAAGCAATCTAACATCTCGGATGTAATATTTTACAACATTCCTGGCGCTTCGGCTCCTGCTTTTCGGTGGGAACATTATATACGTCTATAACGTTACATATCCTAACGTAAGGCAACATAACATCTCGGATGTAATATTTTACAACATTCCTGGCATGTCAGTTCCTACGTCTCGCTGGGAACATTATATACGTTTATAACGATATATATCCTAACCTAACGCAACCTAACATCTCGGATGTAATATTTTACAACATTCCTGGCGTGTCGTCGCCTACTTCTCGATGGGGACATTAAATACATCTATAACGTTGTATATCCTAACCTAAGGCAACCCAACATCTCGGATGTAATATTTTACATCATTCCTGTCATGTCGGTCCCTACGTCTCGTTGGGAACACTCTATGCGTCTATAGCGTTGTATATCCAAACCTAAGGGAACCTAACATCTCAGGTGTAATATTTTACAACATTCCTGGCGTGTTGTCGCCTGCTTCTCGATGGGGACATTATATATGTCTATAACGTTGTATATCCTAACCTAACGAAACCTAACATCTGGGATGTAATATTTTACAACATTCCTGGCGTGTCGTCGCCTGCTTCTCGATGGGGACATTATATACGTCTATAACGTTGTATATCCTAACCTAAGGCATCCCAACATCTCGGATGTAATATTTTACATCGTTCCTGTCATGTCGGTCCCTACGTCTCGTTGGGAACACTCTATGCGTCTATAACGTTGCATATCCTAAGGTAAGGCAACATAACATCTCGGATGTAATATTTTACAACATTCCTGGCGTGTCGTCCCCTACTTCTCGATGGGGACATTAAATACATCTATAACCTTGTATATCCTAACCTAAGGCAACCCAACATCTCGGATGTAATATTTTACAACATTCCTGGCATGTCGGTCCCTACGTCTCGGTGGGAACATTCTATACGTCTATAACGTTGTATATCCTAACCTAAGGGAACCTAACATCTCGGGTGTAGTATTTTACAACATTCCTGACGCGTCGGCCCCTATTTCTCAGTGGGATCATTATATACGTCTATAGCGTTATATATCCTAGCCTAAGGCGACCTGACATGTCGAATGTAATATTTTACATCATTCCTGGCGTGTCCGCCCGTAGATCTCGGTGGTAACATTATATACGTCTATAACGTTATGTATTCTAGCCTAAGGCAACCTAACATGCCGAATGTAATATTTTACAACATTCCTGGCGTGTTGTCGCCTGCTTCTCGGTGGGGACATTATATATGTCTATAACGTTGTATATCCTAACCTAACGAAACCTAACATCTGGGATGTAATATTTTACAACATTCCTGGCGTGTCGTCGCCTGCTTCTTGATGGGGACATTATATACGTCTATAACGTTGTATATCCTAACCTAACGCAACCTAACATCTGGGATGTAATATTTTACAACATTCCTGGCATGTCGGTCCCTACGTCTCGGTGGGAACATTCTATACGTCTATAACGTTGTATATCCTAACCTAAGGGAACCTAACATCTCGGGTGTAGTATTTTACAACATTCCTGACGCGTCGGCCCCTATTTCTCGGTGGGACCATTATATACGTCTATAGCGTTATATATCCTAGCCTAAAGCGACCTGACATGTGGAATGTAATATTTTACATCATTCCTGGCGTGTCGGCCCGTAGATCTCGGTGGTAACATGATATACGTCTATAACGTCATGTATTCTAGCCTAAGGCAAGCTAACATGCCGAATGTAATATTTTACAACATTCCTGGCGTGTTGTCGCCTGCTTCTCGGTGGGGACATTATATATGTCTATAACGTTGTATATCCTAACCTAACGAAACCTAACATCTGGGATGTAATATTTTACAACATTCCTGGCGTGTCGTCGCCTGCTTCTTGATGGGGAGATTATATACGTCTATAACGTCGTATATCCTAACCTAACGCAACCTAACATCTGGGATGTAATATTTTACAACATTCCTGACGCGTCGGCACCTATTTCTCGGTGGGAACTTTATATACGTCTTTAACGTTATATATCCTAGCCTAAGGCGACCTAGCATGTCGAATGTAATATTTTACATCATTCCTGTCGCGTCGACCCGTATTTCTCGGTGGTAACATTATATGCGTCTATAACGTTACATATCGTAGCCTGAGGCGACCTGACATGTCGAATGTAATATTTTACAACATTCCTGGCGTGTCGTCGCCTGCTTCTCGATGGGGACATTATATACGTCTATAACGTTGTATATCCTAACCTAACACAACCTAACATCTGGGATTTAATATTTTACATCATTCCTGGCGTGTCGTCGCCTGCTTCTCGATGGGGTCATTATATACGTCTATAACGTTGTATATCCTAACCTAACGCAACCTAAAAGATGGGATGTAATATTTTACAACATTCCTGGCATGTCGGTTCCTACGTCTCGGTGGGAACATTCTATACGTCTATAACGTTGCATATCCTAACCTAAGGGAACCTAACATCTCGGGTGTAGTATTTTCAACATTCCTGACGCGTCGGCCCCTATTTCTCGGTGGGACCATTATATACGTCTATAGCGTTATATATCCTAGCCTAAGGCGACCTGACATGTCGAATGTAATATTTTACATCATTCCTGGCGTGTCCGCCCGTAGATCTCGGTGGTATCATTATATACGTCTATAACGTTATGTATTCTAGCCTAAGGCAACCTAACATGCCGAATGTAATATTTTACAACATTCCTGGCGTGTTGTCGCCTGCTTCTCGGTGGGGACATTATATATGTCTATAACGTTGTATATCCTAACCTAACGAAACCTAACATCTGGGATGTAATATTTTACAACATTCCTGGCGTGTCGTCGCCTGCTTCTTGATGGGGACATTATATACGTCTATAACGTTGTATATCCTAACCTAACGCAACCTAACATCTGGGATGTAATATTTTACAACATTCCTGACGCGTCGGCACCTATTTCTCGGTGGGAACTTTATATACGTCTTTAACGTTATATATCCTAGCCTAAGGCGACCTAGCATGTCGAATTTAATATTTTACATCATTCCTGTCGCGTCGACCCGTATTTCTCGGTGGTAACATTATATGCGTCTATAACGTTACATATCGTAGCCTAATGCGACCTGACATGTCCAATGTAATATTTTACAACGTTCCTGGCGTGTCGTCGCCTGCTTCTCGATGGGGACATTATATACGTCTATAACGTTGTATATCCTAACCTAAGGCAACCCAACGTCTCGGATGTAATATTTTACATCATTCCTGTCATGTCGGCCCCTACGTCTCGTTGGGAACACTCTATTGGTATATAACGTTACATATCCTAACGTAAGGCAACATAACATCTCGGATGTTATATTTTACAACACTCCTGGCGTGTCGTCGCCTGCTTCTCGATGGGGACATTATATACGTCTATAACGTTGTACATCCTAGCCTAAGCAATCTAACATCTCGGATGTAATATTTTACAACATTCCTGGCGTGTCGCCGCCTGCTTCTCGATGGGGACATTATATACGTCTATAACGTTGTATATCGTAACCTAACGCAACCTAACATCTGGGATTTAATATTTTACATCATTCCTGGCGTGTCGTCGCATGCTTCTCGATGGGGTCATTATATACGTCTATAACGTTGTATATCCTAACCTAACGCAACCTAAAATCTGGGATGTAATATTTTACAACATTCCTGGCATGTCGGTCCCTACGTCTCGGTGGGAACATTCTATACGTCTATAACGTTGTATATCCTAACCTAAGGGAACCTAACATCTCGGGTGTAGTATTTTACAACATTCCTGACGCGTCGGCCCCTATTTCTCGGTGGGACCATTATATACGTCTATAGCGTTATATATCCTAGCCTAAAGCGACCTGACATGTGGAGTGTAATATTTTACATCATTCCTGGCGTGTCGGCCCGTAGATCTCGGTGGTAACATGATATACGTCTATAACGTTATGTATTCTAGCCTAAGGCAAGCTAACATGCCGAATGTAATATTTTACAACATTCCTGGCGTGTTGTCGCCTGCTTCTCGGTGGGGACATTATATATGTCTATAACGTTGTATATCCTAACCTAACGAAACCTAACATCTGGGATGTAATATTTTACAACATTCCTGGCGTGTCGTCGCCTGCTTCTTGATGGGGAGATTATATACGTCTATAACGTTGTATATCCTAACCTAACGCAACCTAACATCTGGGATGTAATATTTTACAACATTCCTGACGCGTCGGCACCTATTTCTCGGTGGGAACTTTATATACGTCTTTAACGTTATATATCCTAGCCTAAGGCGACCTAGCATGTCGAATGTAATATTTTACATCATTCCTGTCGCGTCGACCCGTATTTCTCGGTGGTAACATTATATGCGTCTATAACGTTACATATCGTAGCCTGAGGCGACCTGACATGTCGAATGTAATATTTTACAACATTCCTGGCGTGTCGTCGCCTGCTTCTCGATGGGGACATTATATACGTCTATAACGTTGTATATCCTAACCTAACACAACCTAACATCTGGGATTTAATATTTTACATCATTCCTGGCGTGTCGTCGCCTGCTTCTCGATGGGGTCATTATATACGTCTATAACGTTGTATATCCTAACCTAACGCAACCTAAAAGATGGGATGTAATATTTTACAACATTCCTGGCATGTCGGTCCCTACGTCTCGGTGGGAACATTCTATACGTCTATAACGTTGCATATCCTAACCTAAGGGAACCTAACATCTCGGGTGTAGTATTTTCAACATTCCTGACGCGTCGGCCCCTATTTCTCGGTGGGACCATTATATACGTCTATAGCGTTATATATCCTAGCCTAAGGCGACCTGACATGTCGAATGTAATATTTTACATCATTCCTGGCGTGTCCGCCCGTAGATCTCGGTGGTAACATTATATACGTCTATAACGTTATGTATTCTAGCCTAAGGCAACCTAACATGCCGAATGTAATATTTTACAACATTCCTGGCGTGTTGTCGCCTGCTTCTCGGTGGGGACATTATATATGTCTATAACGTTGTATATCCTAACCTAACGAAACCTAACATCTGGGATGTAATATTTTACAACATTCCTGGCGTGTCGTCGCCTGCTTCTTGATGGGGACATTATATACGTCTATAACGTTGTATATCCTAACCTAACGCAACCTAACATCTGGGATGTAATATTTTACAACATTCCTGACGCGTCGGCACCTATTTCTCGGTGGGAACTTTATATACGTCTTTAACGTTATATATCCTAGCCTAAGGCGACCTAGCATGTCGAATTTAATATTTTACATCATTCCTGTCGCGTCGACCCGTATTTCTCGGTGGTAACATTATATGCGTCTATAACGTTACATATCGTAGCCTAAGGCGACCTGACATGTCCAATGTAATATTTTACAACGTTCCTGGCGTGTCGTCGCCTGCTTCTCGATGGGGACATTATATACGTCTATAACGTTGTATATCCTAACCTAAGGCAACCCAACGTCTCGGATGTAATATTTTACATCATTCCTGTCATGTCGGTCCCTACGTCTCGTTGGGAACACTCTATGCGTATATAACGTTACATATCCTAACGTAAGGCAACATAACATCTCGGATGTTATATTTTACAACATTCCTGGCGTGTCGTCGCCTGCTTCTCGATGGGGACATTATATACGTCTATAACGTTGTACATCCTAGCCTAAGCAATCTAACATCTCGGATGTAATATTTTACAACATTCCTGGCGTGTCGCCGCCTGCTTCTCGATGGGGACACTATATACGTCTATAACGTTGTATATCGTAACCTAACGCAACCTAACATCTGGGATTTAATATTTTACATCATTCCTGGCGTGTCGTCGCATGCTTCTCGATGGGGTCATTATATACGTCTATAACGTTGTATATCCTAACCTAACGCAACCTAAAATCTGGGATGTAATATTTTACAACATTCCTGGCATGTCGGTCCCTACGTCTCGGTGGGAACATTCTATACGTCTATAACGTTGCATATCCTAACCTTAGGGAACCTAACATCTCGGGTGTAATATTTTACAACATTCCTGACGCGTCGGCCCCTATTTCTCGGTGGGAACATTATATACGTCTATAACGTTATATATCCTAGCCTAAGGCGACCTAGCATGTCGAATGTAATATTTTACATCATTCCTGTCATGTCGGTCCCTACGTCTCGTTGGGAACACTCTATGCGTCTATAACGTTACATATCCTAACGTAAGGCAACATAACATCTCGGATGTAATATTTTACAACATTCCTGGCATGTCAGTTCCTACGTCTCGCTGGGAACATTATATACGTTTATAACGATATATATCCTAACCTAACGCAACCTAACATCTCGGATGTAATATTTTACAACATTCATGGCGTGTCGTCGCCTACTTCTCGATGGGGACATTAAATACATCTATAACGTTGTATATCCTAACCTAAGGCAACCCAACATCTCGGATGAAATATTTTACATCATTCCTGTCATGTCGGACCCTACGTCTCGTTGGGAACACTCTATGCGTCTATAGCGTTGTATATCCAAACCTAAGGGAACCTAACATCTCAGGTGTAATATTTTACAACATTCCTGGCGTGTTGTCGCCTGCTTCTCGATGGGGACATTATATATGTCTATAACGTTGTATATCCTAACCTAACGAAACCTAACATCTGGTATGTAATATTTTACAACATTCCTGGCGTGTCGTCGCCTGCTTCTCGATGGGGACATTATATACGTCTATAACGTTGTATATCCTAACCTAACGCAACCTAAAATCTGGGATGTAATATTTTACAACATTCCTGGCATGTCGGTCCCTACGTCTCGGTGGGAACATTCTATACGTCTATAACGTTGCATATCCTAACCTAAGGGAACCTAACATCTCGGGTGTAGTATTTTCAACATTCCTGTCGCGTCGGCCCCTATTTCTCGGTGGGACCATTATATACGTCTATAGCGTTATATATCCTAGCCTAAGGCGACCTGACATGTCGAATGTAATATTTTACATCATTCCTGGCGTGTCCGCCCGTAGATCTCGGTGGTAACATTATATACGTCTATAACGTTATGTATTCTAGCCTAAGGCAACCTAACATGCCGAATGTAATATTTTACAACATTCCTGGCGTGTTGTCGCCTGCTTCTCGGTGGGGACATTATATATGTCTATAACGTTGTATATCCTAACCTAACGCAACCTAACATCTGGGATGTAATATTTTACAACATTCCTGACGCGTCGGCACCTATTTCTCGGTGGGAACTTTATATACGTCTTTAACGTTATATATCCTAGCCTAAGGCGACCTAGCATGTCGAATGTAATATTTTACATCATTCCTGTCGTGTCGACCCGTATTTCTCGGTGGTAACATTATATGCGTCTATAACGTTACATATCGTAGCCTAAGGCGACCTGACATGTCGAATGTAATATTTTGCAACGTTCCTGGCGTGTCGTCGCCTGCTTCTCAATGGGGACATTATATACGTCTATAGCGTTGTATATCCTAACCTAATGCAACCTAACATCTAGGATGTAATATTTTACAACATTCCTGGCATGTCAGTCCCTACGTCTCGCTGGGAACGTTATATACGTCTATAAAGACATATATCCAAACTTAAGGGAAACTAACATCTCGGATGTAATATTTTACAACATTCCTAGCGATTCGGCTCCTACTTTTCGGTGGGAACGTTATATACGTCTATAACGTTGTATATCCTAACCTAAGGCAACCCAACATCTCGGATGTAATATTTTACATCATTCCTGTCATGTCGGTCCCTACGTCTCGTTGGGAACACTCTATGCGTCTATAGCGTTGTATATCCTAACCTAAGGGAACCTAACATCTCAGGTGTAATATTTTACAACATTCCTGGCGTGTTGTCGCCTGCTTCTCGATGGGGACATTATATATGTCTATAACGTTGTATATCCTAGCCTAAGCAATCTAACATCTCGGATGTAATATATTACAACATTCCTGGCGTGTCGTCGCCTGCTTCTCGATGGGGACATTATATACGTCTATAACGTTGTATATCCTAACCTAACACAACCTAACATCTGGGATTTAATATTTTACATCATTCCTGGCGTGTCGTCGCCTGCTTCACGATGGGGTCATTATATACGTCTATAACGTTGTATATCCTAACCTAACGCAACCTAAAATCTGGGATGTAATATTTTACAACATTCCTGGCATGTCGGTCCCTACGTCTCGGTGGGAACATTCTATACGTCTATAACGTTGCATATCCTAACCTAAGGGAACCTAACACCTCGGGTGTAGTATTTTCAACATTCCTGACGCGTCGGCCCCTATTTCTCGGTGGGACCATTATATAAGTCTATAGCGTTATATATCCTAGCCTAAGGCGACCTGACATGTCGAATGTAATATTTTACATCATTCCTGGCGTGTCCGCCCGTAGATCTCGGTGGTAACATTATATACGTCTATAACGTTATGTATTCTAGCCTAAGGCAACCTAACATGCCGAATGTAATATTTTACAACATTCCTGGCGTGTTGTCGCCTGCTTCTCGGTGGGGACATTATATATGTCTATAACGTTGTATATCCTAACCTAACGAAACCTAACATCTGGGATGTAATATTTTACAACATTCCTGGCGTGTCGTCGCCTGCTTCTTGATGGGGACATTATATACGTCTATAACGTTGTATATCCTAACCTAACGCAACCTAACATCTGGGATGTAATATTTTACAACATTCCTGACGCGTCGGCACCTATTTCTCGGTGGGAACTTTATATACGTCTTTAACGTTATATATCCTAGCCTAAGGCGACCTAGCATGTCGAATGTAATATTTTACATCATTCCTGTCGTGTCGACCCGTATTTCTCGGTGGTAACATTATATGCGTCTATAACGTTTCATATCGTAGCCTAAGGCGACCTAACATGTCGAATGTAATATTTTACAACATTCCTGGCATGTCAGTCCCTACGTCTCGCTGGGAACGTTATATACGTCTATAACGACATATATCCAAACTTAAGGGAAACTAACACCTCGGATGTAATATTTTACAACATTCCTGGCGATTCGGCTCCTACTTTTCGGTGGGAACATTATATATGTCTATAACGTTGTATATCCTAACCTAAGGCAACCCAACATCTCGGATGTAATATTTTACATCATTCCTGTCATGTCGGTCCCTACGTCTCGTTGGGAACACTCTATGCGTCTATAGCGTTGTATATCCTAACCTAAGGGAACCTAACATCTCAGGTGTAATATTTTACAACATTCCTGGCGTGTGGTCGCCTGCTTCTCGATGGTGACATTATATATGTCTATAACGTTGTATATCCTAGCCTAAGCAATCTAACATCTCGGATGTAATATATTACAACATTCCTGGCGTGTTGTCGCCTGCTTCTCGATAGGGAAATTATATACGTCTATAACGTTGTATATCCTAACCTAACGCAACCTAAAATCTGGGATGTAATATTTTACAACGTTCCTGGCATGTCGGTCCCTACGTCTCGGTGGGAACATTCTATACGTCTATAACGTTGTATATCCTAACCTAAGGGAACCTAACATCTCGCGTGTAGTATTTTACAACATTCCTGACGCGTCGGCCCCTATTTCTCGGTGGGACCATTATATACGTCTATAGCGTTATATATCCTAGCCTAAAGCGTCCTGACATGTGGAATGTAATATTTTACATCATTCCTGGCGTGTCGGCCCGTAGATCTCGGTGGTAACATGATATACGTCTATAACGTTATGTATTCTAGCCTAGGGCAAGCTAACATGCCGAATGTAATATTTTACAACATTCCTGGCGTGTTGTCGCCTGCTTCTCGGTGGGGACATTATATATGTCTATAACGTTGTATATCCTAACCTAACGAAACCTAACATCTGGGATGTAATATTTTACAACATTCCTGGCGTGTCGTCGCCTGCATCTCGATGGGGACATTATATACGTCTATAACGTTGTATATCGTAACCTAACGCAACCTAACATCTGGGATTTAATATTTTACATCATTCCTGGCGTGTCGTCGCCTGCTTCTCGATGGGGACATTATATACGTCTATAACGTTGTATATCCTAACCTAACGCAACCTAACATCTGGGATGTAATATTTTACAACATTCCTGACGCGTCGGCACCTATTTCTCGGTGGGAACTTTATATACGTCTTTAACGTTATATATCTTAGCCTAAGGCGACCTAGCATGTCGAATGTAATATTTTACATCATTCCTGTCCCGTCGACCCGTATTTCTCGGTGGTAACATTATATGCGTCTATAACGTTACATATCGTAGCCTAAGGCGACCTGACATGTCCAATGTAATATTTTACAACGTTCCAGGCGTGTCGTCGCCTGCTTCTCGATGGGGACATTATATACGTCTATAACGTTGTATATCCTAACCTAAGGCAACCCAACGTCTCGGATGTAATATTTTACATCATTCCTGTCATGTCGGTCCCTACGTCTCGTTGGGAACACTCTATGCGTATATAACGTTACATATCCTAACGTAAGGCAACATAACATCTCGGATGTTATATTTTACAACATTCCTGGCGTGTCGTCGCCTGCTTCTCGATG
This sequence comes from Xylocopa violacea, assembly GCA_963969225.1. NCBI lineage: Eukaryota > Metazoa > Arthropoda > Insecta > Hymenoptera > Apidae > Xylocopa > Xylocopa violacea. Next base: position 501,510 of record CAXAJV010000350.1, read on the forward strand.
GGGACATTATATACGTCTATAACGTTGTATATCCTAGCCTAAGCAATCTAACATCTCGGATGTAATATTTTACAACATTCCTGGCGTGTCGCCGCCTGCATCTCGATGGGGACATTATATACGTCTATAACGTTGTATATCGTAACCTAACGCAACCTAACATCTGGGATTTAATATTTTACATCATTCCTGGCGTGTCGTCGCATGCTTCTCGATGGGGTCATTATATACGTCTATAACGTTGTATATCCTAACCTAACGCAACCTAAAATCTGGGATGTAATATTTTACAACATTCCTGGCATGTCGGTCCCTACGTCTCGGTGGGAACATTCTATACGTCTATAACGTTGCATATCCTAACCTAAGGGAACCTAACATCTCGGGTGTAGTATTTTACAACATTCCTGACGCGTCGGCACCTATTTCTCGGTGGGAACTTTATATACGTCTTTAACGTTATATATCCTAGCCTAAGGCGACCTAGCATGTCGAATGTAATATTTTACATCATTCCTGTCGCGTCGACCCGTATTTCTCGGTGGTAACATTATATGCGTCTATAACGTTACATATCGTAGCCTGAGGCGACCTGACATGTCGAATGTAATATTTTACAACATTCCTGGCGTGTCGTCGCCTGCTTCTCGATGGGGACATTATATACGTCTATAACGTTGTATATCCTAACCTAAGGCAACCCAACATCTCGGATGTAATATTTTACATCATTCCTGTCATGTCGGTCCCTACGTCTCGTTGGGAACACTCTATGCGTCTATAACGTTACATATCCTAACGTAAGGCAACATAACATCTCGGATGTAATATTTTACAACATTCCTGGCATGTCAGTTCCTACGTCTCGCTGTGAACATTATATACGTTTATAACGATATATATCCTAACCTAACGCAACCTAACATCTGGGATGTAATATTTTACAACATTCCTGGCGTGTCGTCGCCTGCTTCTCGATGGGGTCATTATATACGTCTATAACGTTGTATATCCTAACCTAACGCAACCTAAAATCTGGGATGTAATATTTTACAACATTCCTGGCATGTCGGTCCCTACGTCTCGGTTGGAACACTCTATACGTCTATAACGTTGCATATCCTAACCTAAGGGAACCTAACATCTCGGGTGTAGTATTTTCAACATTCCTGACGCGTCGGCCCCTATTTCTCGGTGGGACCATTATATACGTCTATAGCGTTATATATCCTAGCCTAAGGCGACCTGACATGTCGAATGTAATATTTTACATCATTCCTGGCGTGTCCGCCCGTAGATCTCGGTGGTAACATTATATACGTCTATAACGTTATGTATTCTAGCCTAAGGCAACCTAACATGCCGAATGTAATATTTTACAACATTCCTGGCGTGTTGTCGCCTGCTTCTCGGTGGGGACATTATATATGTCTATAACGTTGTATATCCTAACCTAACGAAACCTAACATCTGGGATGTAATATTTTACAACATTCCTGGCATGTCAGTCTCTACGTCTCGCTGGGAACGTTATATACGTCTATAACGACATATATCCAAACTTAAGGGAAACTAACATCTCGGATGTAATATTTTACAACATTCCTGGCGATTCGGCTCCTACTTTTCGGTGGGAACATTATATACGTCTATAACGTTGTATATCCTAACCTAAGGCAACCCAACATATCGGATGTAATATTTTACATCATTCCTGTCATGTCGGTCCCTACGTCTCGTTGGGAACACTCTATGCGTCTATAGCGTTGTATATCCTAACCTAAGGGAACCTAACATCTCAGGTGTAATATTTTACAACATTCCTGGCGTGTCGTCGCCTGCTTCTCGATGGGGACATTATATACGTCTATAACGTTGTATATCCTAACCTAAGGCAACCCAACGTCTCGGATGTAATATTTTACATCATTCCTGTCATGTCGGTCCCTACGTCTCGTTGGGAACACTCTATGCGTATATAACGTTACATATCCTAACGTAAGGCAACATAACATCTCGGATGTTATATTTTACAACATTCCTGGCGAGTCGTCGCCTGCTTCTCGATGGGGACATTATATACGTCTATAACGTTGTATATCCTAGCCTAAGCAATCTAACATCTCGGATGTAATATTTTACAACATTCCTGGCGTGTCGCCGCCTGCATCTCGATGGGGACATTATATACGTCTATGACGTTGTATATCGTAACCTAACGCAACCTAACATCTGGGATTTAATATTTTACATCATTCCTGGCGTGTCGTCGCATGCTTCTTGATGGGGTCATTATATACGTCTATAACGTTGTATATCCTAACCTAACGCAACCTAAAATCTGGGATGTAATATTTTACAACATTCCTGGCATGTCGGTCCCTACGTCGCGGTGGGAACATTCTATACGTCTATAACGTTGCATATCCTAACCTAAGGGAACCTAACATCTCGGGTGTAGTATTTTACAACATTCCTGACGCGTCGGCACCTATTTCTCGGTGGGAACTTTATATACGTCTTTAACGTTATATATCCTAGCCTAAGGCGACCTAGCATGTCGAATGTAATATTTTACATCATTCCTGTCGCGTCGACCTGTATTTCTCGGTGGTAACATTATTTGCGTCTATAACGTTACATATCGTAGCCTGAGGCGACCTGACATGTCGAATGTAATATTTTACAACATTCCTGGCGTGTCGTCGCCTGCTTCTCGATGGGGACATTATATACGTCTATAACGTTGTATATCCTAACCTAAGGCAACCCAACATCTCGGATGTAATATTTCACATCATTCCTGTTATGTCGGTCCCTACGTCTCGTTGGGAACACTCTATGCGTCTATAACGTTACATATCCTAACGTAAGGCAACATAACATCTCGGATGTAATATTTTACAACATTCCTGGCATGTCAGTTCCTACGTCTCGCTGGGAACATTATATACGTTTATAACGATATATATCCTAACCTAACGCAACCTAACATCTCGGATGTAATATTTTACAACATTCATGGCGTGTCGTCGCCTACTTCTCGATGGGGACATTAAATACATCTATAACGTTGTATATCCTAACCTAAGGCAACCCAACATCTCGGATGTAATATTTTACATCATTCCTGTCATGTCGGACCCTACGTCTCGTTGGGAACACTCTATGCGTCTATAGCGTTGTATATCCAAACCTAAGGGGACCTAACATCTCAGGTGTAATATTTTACAACATTCCTGGCGTGTTGTCGCCTGCTTCTCGATGGGGACATTATATATGTCTATAACGTTGTATATCCTAACCTAACGAAACCTAACATCTGGGATGTAATATTTTACAACATTCCTGGCGTGTCGTCGCCTGCTTCTCGATGGGGACATTATATACGTCTATAACGTTGTATATCCTAACCTAACACAACCTAACATCTGGGATTTAATATTTTACATCATTCCTGGCGTGTCGTCGCCTGCTTCTCGATGGGGTCATTATATACGTCTATAACGTTGTATATCCTAACCTAACACAACCTAAAATCTGGGATGTAATATTTTACAACATTCCTGGCATGTCGGTCCCTACGTCTCGGTGGGAATATTCTATACGTCTATAACGTTGCATATCCTAACCTAAGGGAACCTAACATCTCGGGTGTAGTATTTTCAACATTCCTGACGCGTCGGCCCCTATTTCTCGGTGGGACCATTATATACGTCTATAGCGTTATATATCCTAGCCTAAGGCGACCTGACATGTCGAATGTAATATTTTACATCATTCCTGGCGTGTCCGCCCGTAGATCTCGGTGGTAACATTATATACGTCTATAACGTTATGTATTCTAGCCTAAGGCAACCTAACATGCCGAATGTAATATTTTACAACATTCCTGGCGTGTTGTCGCCTGCTTCTCGGTGGGGACATTATATATGTCTATAACGTTGTATATCCTAACCTAACGAAACCTAACATCTGGGATGTAATATTTTACAACATTCCTGGCGTGTCGTCGCCTGCTTCTTGATGGGGACATTATATACGTCTATAACGTTGTATATCCTAACCTAACGCAACCTAACATCTGGGATGTAATATTTTACAACATTCCTGACGCGTCGGCACCTATTTCTCGGTGGGAACTTTATATACGTCTTTAACGTTATATATCCTAGCCTAATGCGACCTAGCATGTCGAATGTAATATTTTACATCATTCCTGTCGTGTCGACCCGTATTTCTCGGTGGTAACATTATATGCGTCTATAACGTTACATATCGTAGCCTAAGGCGACCTGACATGTCGAATGTAATATTTTGCAACGTTCCTGGCGTGTCGTCGCCTGCTTCTCGATGGGGACATTATATACGTCTATAGCGTTGTATATCCTAACCTAATGCAACCTAACATCTAGGATGTAATATTTTACAACATTCCTGGCATGTCAGTCCCTACGTCTCGCTGGGAACGTTATATACGTCTATAACGACATATATCCAAACTTAAGGGAAACTAACATCTCGGATGTAATATTTTACAACATTCCTGGCGATTCGGCTCCTACTTTTCGGTGGGAACATTATATACGTCTATAACGTTGTATATCCTAACCTAAGGCAACCCAACATCTCGGATGTAATAGTTTACATCATTCCTGTCATGTCGGTCCCTACGTCTCGTTGGGAACACTCTATGCGTCTATAGCGTTGTATATCCTAACCTAAGGGAACCTAACATCTCAGGTGTAATATTTTACAACATTCCTGGCGTGTCGTCGCCTGCTTCTCGATGGGGACATTATATACGTCTATAACGTTGTATATCCTAACCTAAGGCAACCCAACGTCTCGGATGTAATATTTTACATCATTCCTGTCATGTCGGTCCCTACGTCTCGTTGGGAACACTCTATGCGTATATAACGTTACATATCCTAACGTAAGGCAACATAACATCTCGGATGTTATATTTTACAACATTCCTGGCGAGTCGTCGCCTGCTTCTCGATGGGGACATTATATACGTCTATAACGTTGTATATCCTAGCCTAAGCAATCTAACATCTCGGATGTAATATTTTACAACATTCCTGGCGTGTCGCCGCCTGCATCTCGATGGGGACATTATATACGTCTATAACGTTGTATATCGTAACCTAACGCAACCTAACATCTGGGATTTAATATTTTACATCATTCCTGGCGTGTCGTCGCATGCTTCTTGATGGGGTCATTATATACGTCTATAACGTTGTATATCCTAACCTAACGCAACCTAAAATCTGGGATGTAATATTTTACAACATTCCTGGCATGTCGGTCCCTACGTCGCGGTGGGAACATTCTATACGTCTATAACGTTGCATATCCTAACCTAAGGGAACCTAACATCTCGGGTGTAGTATTTTACAACATTCCTGACGCGTCGGCACCTATTTCTCGGTGGGAACTTTATATACGTCTTTAACGTTATATATCCTAGCCTAAGGCGACCTAGCATGTCGAATGTAATATTTTACATCATTCCTGTCGCGTCGACCTGTATTTCTCGGTGGTAACATTATATGCGTCTATAACGTTACATATCGTAGCCTGAGGCGACCTGACATGTCGAATGTAATATTTTACAACATTCCTGGCGTGTCGTCGCCTGCTTCTCGATGGGGACATTATATACGTCTATAACGTTGTATATCCTAACCTAAGGCAACCCAACATCTCGGATGTAATATTTCACATCATTCCTGTTATGTCGGTCCCTACGTCTCGTTGGGAACACTCTATGCGTCTATAACGTTACATATCCTAACGTAAGGCAACATAACATCTCGGATGTAATATTCTACAACATTCCTGGCATGTCAGTTCCTACGTCTCGCTGGGAACATTATATACGTTTATAACGATATATATCCTAACCTAACGCAACCTAACATCTCGGATGTAATATTTTACAACATTCATGGCGTGTCGTCGCCTACTTCTCGATGGGGACATTAAATACATCTATAACGTTGTATATCCTAACCTAAGGCAACCCAACATCTCGGATGTAATATTTTACATCATTCCTGTCATGTCGGACCCTACGTCTCGTTGGGAACACTCTATGCGTCTATAGCGTTGTATATCCAAACCTAAGGGGACCTAACATCTCAGGTGTAATATTTTACAACATTCCTGGCGTGTTGTCGCCTGCTTCTCGATGGGGACATTATATATGTCTATAACGTTGTATATCCTAACCTAACGAAACCTAACATCTGGGATGTAATATTTTACAACATTCCTGGCGTGTCGTCGCCTGCTTCTCGATGGGGACATTATATACGTCTATAACGTTGTATATCCTAACCTAACACAACCTAACATCTGGGATTTAATATTTTACATCATTCCTGGCGTGTCGTCGCCTGCTTCTCGATGGGGTCATTATATACGTCTATAACGTTGTATATCCTAACCTAACACAACCTAAAATCTGGGATGTAATATTTTACAACATTCCTGGCATGTCGGTCCCTACGTCTCGGTGGGAATATTCTATACGTCTATAACGTTGCATATCCTAACCTAAGGGAACCTAACATCTCGGGTGTAGTATTTTCAACATTCCTGACGCGTCGGCCCCTATTTCTCGGTGGGACCATTATATACGTCTATAGCGTTATATATCCTAGCCTAAGGCGACCTGACATGTCGAATGTAATATTTTACATCATTCCTGGCGTGTCCGCCCGTAGATCTCGGTGGTAACATTATATACGTCTATAACGTTATGTATTCTAGCCTAAGGCAACCTAACATGCCGAATGTAATATTTTACAACATTCCTGGCGTGTTGTCGCCTGCTTCTCGGTGGGGACATTATATATGTCTATAACGTTGTATATCCTAACCTAACGAAACCTAACATCTGGGATGTAATATTTTACAACATTCCTGGCGTGTCGTCGCCTGCTTCTTGATGGGGACATTATATACGTCTATAACGTTGTATATCCTAACCTAACGCAACCTAACATCTGGGATGTAATATTTTACAACATTCCTGACGCGTCGGCACCTATTTCTCGGTGGGAACTTTATATACGTCTTTAACGTTATATATCCTAGCCTAATGCGACCTAGCATGTCGAATGTAATATTTTACATCATTCCTGTCGTGTCGACCCGTATTTCTCGGTGGTAACATTATATGCGTCTATAACGTTACATATCGTAGCCTAAGGCGACCTGACATGTCGAATGTAATATTTTGCAACGTTCCTGGCGTGTCGTCGCCTGCTTCTCGATGGGGACATTATATACGTCTATAGCGTTGTATATCCTAACCTAATGCAACCTAACATCTAGGATGTAATATTTTACAACATTCCTGGCATGTCAGTCCCTACGTCTCGCTGGGAACGTTATATACGTCTATAACGACATATATCCAAACTTAAGGGAAACTAACATCTCGGATGTAATATTTTACAACATTCCTGGCGATTCGGCTCCTACTTTTCGGTGGGAACATTATATACGTCTATAACGTTGTATATCCTAACCTAAGGCAACCCAACATCTCGGATGTAATATTTTACATCATTCCTGTCATGTCGGTCCCTACGTCTCGTTGGGAACACTCTATGCGTCTATAGCGTTGTATATCCTAACCTAAGGGAACCTAACATCTCAGGTGTAATATTTTACAACATTCCTGGCGTGTTGTCGCCTGCTTCTCGATGGGGACATTATATATGTCTATAACGTTGTATATCCTAGCCTAAGCAATCTAACATCTCGGATGTAATATATTACAACATTCCTGGCGTGTCGTCGCCTGCTTCTCGATGGGGACATTATATACGTCTATAACGTTGTATATCCTAACCTAACACAACCTAACATCTGGGATTTAATATTTTACATCATTCCTGGCGTGTCGTCTCCTGCTTCTCGATGGGGTCATTATATACGTCTATAACGTTGTATATCCTAACCTAACGCAACCTAAAATCTGGGATGTAATATTTTACAACATTCCTGGCATGTCGGTCCCTACGTCTCGGTGGGAACATTCTATACGTCTATAACGTTGCATATCCTAACCTAAGGGAACCTAACATCTCGGGTGTAGTATTTTCAACATTCCTGACGCGTCGGCCCCTACTTCTCGGTTGTACCATTATATACGTCTATAGCGTTATATATCCTAGCCTAAGGCGACCTGACATGTCGAATGTAATATTTTACATCATTCCTGGCGTGTCCGCCCGTAGATCTCGGTGGTAACATTATATACGTCTATAACGTTATGTATTCTAGCCTAAGGCAACCTAACATGCCGAATGTAATATTTTACAACATTCCTGGCATGTTGTCGCCTCCTTCTCGGTGGGGACATTATATATGTCTATAACGTTGTATATCCTAACCTAACGAAACCTAACATCTGGGATGTAATATTTTACAACATTCCTGGCGTGTCGTCGCCTGCTTCTTGATGGGGACATTATATACGTCTATAACGTTGTATATCCTAACCTAACGCAACCTAACATCTGGGATGTAATATTTTATAACATTCCTGACGCGTCGGCACCCATTTCTCGGTGGGAACTTTATATACGTCTTTAACGTTATATATCCTAGCCTAAGGCGACCTAGCATGTCGAATGTAATTTTTTACATCATTCCTGTCGTGTCGACCCGTATTTCTCGGTGGTAACATTATATGCGTCTATAACGTTACATATCGTAGCCTAAGGCGACCTGACATGTCGAATGTAATATTTTGCAACGTTCCTGGCGTGTCGTCGCCTGCTTCTCGATGGGGACATTATATACGTCTATAGCGTTGTATATCCTAACCTAATGCAACCTAACATCTAGGATGTAATATTTTACAACATTCCTGGCATGTCAGTCCCTACGTCTCGCTGGGAACGTTATATACGTCTATAACGACATATATCCAAACTTAAGGGAAACTAACATCTCGGATGTAATATTTTACAACATTCCTGGCGATTCGGCTCCTACTTTTCGGTGGGAACATTATATACGTCTATAACGTTGTATATCCTAACCTAAGGCAACCCAACATCTCGGATGTAATATTTTACATCATTCCTGTCATGTCGGTCCCTACGTCTCGTTGGGAACACTCTATGCGTCTATAGCGTTGTATATCCTAACCTAAGGGAACCTAACATCTCAGGTGTAATATTTTACAACATTCCTGGCGTGTTGTCGCCTGCTTCTCGATGGGGACATTATATATGTCTATAACGTTGTATATCCTAGCCTAAGCAATCTAACATCTCGGATGTAATATATTACAACATTCCTGGCGTGTCGTCGCCTGCTTCTCGATGGGGACATTATATACGTCTATAACGTTGTATATCCTAACCTAACACAACCTAACATCTGGGATTTAATATTTTACATCATTCCTGGCGTGTCGTCGCCTGCTTCTCGATGGGGTCATTATATACGTCTATAACGTTGTATATCCTAACCTAACGCAACCTAAAATCTGGGATGTAATATTTTACAACATTCCTGGCATGTCGGTCCCTACGTCTCGGTGGGAACATTCTATACGTCTATAACGTTGCATATCCTAACCTAAGGGAACCTAACATCTCGGGTGTAGTATTTTACAACATTCCTGACGCTTCCGCCCCTATTTCTCGGTGGGACCATTATATACGTCTATAGCGTTATATATCCTAGCCTAAGGCGACCTGACATGTCGAATGTAATATTTTACATCATTCCTGGCGTGTCCGCCCGTAGATCTCGGTGGTAATATTATATACGTCTATAACGTTATGTATTCTAGCCTAAGGCAACCTAACATGCCGAAGGTAATATTTTACAACATTCCTGGCGTGTTGTCGCCTGCTTCTCGGTGGGGACATTATATATGTCTATAACGTTGTATATCCTAACCTAACGAAACCTAACATCCGGGATGTAATATTTTACAACATTCCTGGCGTGTCGTCGCCTGCTTCTTGATGGGGACATTATATACGTCTATAACGTTGTATATCCTAACCTAACGCAACCTAACATCTGGGATGTAATATTTTACATCATTCCTGTCATGTCGGACCCTACGTCTCGTTGGGAACACTCTATGCGTCTATAGCGTTGTATATCCAAACCTAAGGTTACCTAGCATCTCAGGTGTAATATTTTACAACATTCCTGGCGTGGTGTCGCCTGCTTCTCGATGGGGACATTATATATGTCTATAACGTTGTATATCCTAACCTAACGAAACCTAAAATCTGGGATGTAATATTTTACAACATTCCTGGCGTGTCGTCGCCTGCTTCTCGATGGGGACATTATATACGTCTATAACGTTGTATATCCTAACCTAACACAACCTAACATCTGGGATTTAATATTTTACATCATTCCAGGCGTGTCGTCGCCTGCTTCTCGATGGGGTCATTATATACATCTATAACGTTGTATATCCTAACCTAACGCAACCTAAAATCTGGGATGTAATATTTTACAACATTCCTGGCATGTCGGTCCCTACGTCTCGGTGGGAACATTCTATACGTCTATAACGTTGCATATCCTAACCTAAGGGAACCTAACATCTCGGGTGTAGTATTTTACAACATTCCTGACGCGTCGGCCCCTATTTCTCGGTGGGACCATTATATACGTCTATAGCGTTATATATCCTAGCCTAAGGCGACCTGACATGTCGAATGTAATATTTTACATCATTCCTGGCGTGTCCGCCCGTAGATCTCGGTGGTAACATTATATACGTCTATAACGTTATGTATTCTAGCCTAAGGCAACCTAACATGCCGAATGTAATATTTTACAACATTCCTGGCGTGTTGTCGCCTGCTTCTCGGTGGGGACATTATATATGTCTATAACGTTGTATATCCTAACCTAACGAAACCTAACATCTGGGATGTAATATTTTACAACATTCCTGGCGTGTCGTCGCCTGCTTCTTGATGGGGACATTATATACGTCTATAACGTTGTATATCCTAACCTAACGCAACCTAACATCTGGGATGTAATATTTTACAACATTCCTGACGCGTCGGCACCTATTTCTCGGTGGGAACTTTATATACGTCTTTAACGTTATATATCCTAGCCTAATGCGACCTAGCATGTCGAATGTAATATTTTACATCATTCCTGTCGTGTCGACCCGTATTTCTCGGTGGTAACATTATATGCGTCTATAACGTTACATATCGTAGCCTAAGGCGACCTGACATGTCGAATGTAATATTTTGCAACGTTCCTGGCGTGTCGTCGCCTGCTTCTCGATGGGGACATTATATACGTCTATAGCGTTGTATATCCTAACCTAATGCAACCTAACATCTAGGATGTAATATTTTACAACATTCCTGGCATGTCAGTCCCTACGTCTCGCTGGGAACGTTATATACGTCTATAACGACATATATCCAATCTTAAGGGAAACTAACATCTCGGATGTAATATTTTACAACATTCCTGGCGATTCGGCTCCTACTTTTCGGTGGGAACATTATATACGTCTATAACGTTGTATATCCTAACCTAAGGCAACCCAACATCTCGGATGTAATATTTTACATCATTCCTGTCATGTCGGTCCCTACGTCTCGTTGGGAACACTCTATGCGTCTATAGCGTAGTATATCCTAACCTAAGGGAACCTAACATCTCAGGTGTAATATTTTACAACATTCCTGGCGTGTTGTCGCCTGCTTCTCGATGGGGACATTATATATGTCTATAACGTTGTATATCCTAGCCTAAGCAATCTAACATCTCGGATGTAATATATTACAACATTCCTGGCGTGTCGTCGCCTGCTTCTCGATGGGGACATTATATACGTCTATAACGTTGTATATCCTAACCTAACACAACCTAACATCTGGGATTTAATATTTTACATCATTCCTGGCGTGTCGTCGCCTGCTTCTCGATGGGGTCATTATATACGTCTATAACGTTGTATATCCTAACCTAACGCAACCTAAAATCTGGGATGTAATATTTTACAACATTCCTGGCATGTCGGTCCCTACGTCTCGGTGGGAACATTCTATACGTCTATAACGTTGCATATCCTAACCTAAGGGAACCTAACATCTCGGGTGTAGTATTTTACAACATTCCTGACGCTTCCGCCCCTATTTCTCGGTGGGACCATTATATACGTCTATAGCGTTATATATCCTAGCCTAAGGCGACCTGACATGTCGAATGTAATATTTTACATCATTCCTGGCGTGTCCGCCCGTAGATCTCGGTGGTAATATTATATACGTCTATAACGTTATGTATTCTAGCCTAAGGCAACCTAACATGCCGAAGGTAATATTTTACAACATTCCTGGCGTGTTGTCGCCTGCTTCTCGGTGGGGACATTATATATGTCTATAACGTTGTATATCCTAACCTAACGAAACCTAACATCCGGGATGTAATATTTTACAACATTCCTGGCGTGTCGTCGCCTGCTTCTTGATGGGGACATTATATACGTCTATAACGTTGTATATCCTAACCTAACGCAACCTAACATCTGGGATGTAATATTTTACATCATTCCTGTCATGTCGGACCCTACGTCTCGTTGGGAACACTCTATGCGTCTATAGCGTTGTATATCCAAACCTAAGGTTACCTAGCATCTCAGGTGTAATATTTTACAACATTCCTGGCGTGTTGTCGCCTGCTTCTCGATGGGGACATTATATATGTCTATAACGTTGTATATCCTAACCTAACGAAACCTAACATCTGGGAAGTAATATTTTACAACATTCCTGGCGTGTCGTCGCCTGCTTCTCGATGGGGACATTATATACGTCTATAACGTTGTATATCCTAACCTAACACAACCTAACATCTGGGATTTAATATTTTACATCATTCCAGGCGTGTCGTCGCCTGCTTCTCGATGGGGTCATTATATACGTCTATAACGTTGTATATCCTAACCTAACGCAACCTAAAATCTGGGATGTAATATTTTACAACATTCCTGGCATGTCGGTCCCTACGTCTCGGTGGGAACATTCTATACGTCTATAACGTTGCATATCCTAACCTAAGGGAACCTAACATCTCGGGTGTAGTATTTTACAACATTCCTGACGCGTCGGCCCCTATTTCTCGGTGGGACCATTATATACGTCTATAGCGTTATATATCCTAGCCTAAGGCGACCTGACATGTCGAATGTAATATTTTACATCATTCCTGGCGTGTCCGCCCGTAGATCTCGGTGGTAACATTATATACGTCTATAACGTTATGTATTCTAGCCTAAGGCAACCTAACATGCCGAATGTAATATTTTACAACATTCCTGGCGTGTTGTCGCCTGCTTCTCGGTGGGGACATTATATATGTCTATAACGTTGTATATCCTAACCTAACGAAACCTAACATCTGGGATGTAATATTTTACAACATTCCTGGCGTGTCTTCGCCTGCTTCTTGATGGGGACATTATATACGTCTATAACGTTGTATATCCTAACCTAACGCAACCTAACATCTGGGATGTAATATTTTACAACATTCCTGACGCGTCGGCACCTATTTCTCGGTGGGAACTTTATATACGTCTTTAACGTTATATATCCTAGCCTAATGCGATCTAGCATGTCGAATGTAATATTTTACATCATTCCTGTCGTGTCGACCCGTATTTCTCGGTGGTAACATTATATGCGTCTATAACGTTACATATCGTAGCCTAAGGCGACCTGACATGTCGAATGTAATATTTTGCAACGTTCCTGGCGTGTCGTCGCCTGCTTCTCGATGGGGACATTATATACGTCTATAGCGTTGTATATCCTAACCTAATGCAACCTAACATCTAGGATGTAATATTTTACAACATTCCTGGCATGTCAGTCCCTACGTCTCGCTGGGAACGTTATATACGTCTATAACGACATATATCCAAACTTAAGGGAAACTAACATCTCGGATGTAATATTTTACAACATTCCTGGCGATTCGGCTCCTACTTTTCGGTGGGAACATTATATACGTCTATAACGTTGTATATCCTAACCTAAGGCAACCCAACATCTCGGATGTAATATTTTACATCATTCCTGTCATGTCGGTCCCTACGTCTCGTTGGGAACACTCTGTGCGTCTATAGCGTTGTATATCCTAACCTAAGGGAACCTAACATCTCAGGTGTAATATTTTACAACATTCCTGGCGTGTTGTCGCCTGCTTCTCGATGGGGACATTATATATGTCTATAACGTTGTATATCCTAGCCTAAGCAATCTAACATCTCGGATGTAATATATTACAACATTCCTGGCGTGTCGTCGCCTGCTTCTCGATGGGGACATTATATACGTCTATAACGTTGTATATCCTAACCTAACACAACCTAACATCTGGGATTTAATATTTTACATCATTCCTGGCGTGTCGTCGCCTGCTTCTCGATGGGGTCATTATATACGTCTATAACGTTGTATATCCTAACCTAACGCAACCTAAAATCTGGGATGTAATATTTTACAACATTCCTGGCATGTCGGTCCCTACGTCTCGGTGGGAACATTCTATACGTCTATAACGTTGCATATCCTAACCTAAGGGAACCTAACATCTCGGGTGTAGTATTTTCAACATTCCTGACGCGTCGGCCCCTACTTCTCGGTGGTACCATTATATACGTCTATAGCGTTATATATCCTAGCCTAAGGCGACCTGACATGTGGAATGTAATATTTTACATCATTCCTGGCGTGTCCGCCCGTAGATCTCGGTGGTAACATTATATACGTCTATAACGTTATGTATTCTAGCCTAAGGCAACCTAACATGCCGAATGTAATATTTTACAACATTCCTGGCATGTTGTCGCCTGCTTCTCGGTGGGGACATTATATATGTCTATAACGTTGTATATCCTAACCTAACGTAACCTAACATCTGGGATGTAATATTTTACAACATTCCTGGCGTGTCGTCGCCTGCTTCTTGATGGGGACATTATATACGTCTATAACGTTGTATATCCTAACCTAACGCAACCTAACATCTGGGATGTAATATTTTACAACATTCCTGACGCGTCGGCACCTATTTCTCGGTGGGAACTTTATATACGTCTTTAACGTTATATATCCTAGCCTAAGGCGACCTAGCATGTCGAATGTAATTTTTTACATCATTCCTGTCGTGTCGACCCGTATTTCTCGGTGGTAACATTATATGCGTCTATAACGTTACATATCGTAGCCTAAGGCGACCTGACATGTCGAATGTAATATTTTGCAACGTTCCTGGCGTGTCGTCGCCTGCTTCTCCATGGGGACATTATATACGTCCATAGCGTTGTATATCCTAACCTAATGCAACCTAACATCTAGGATGTAATATTTTACAACATTCCTGGCATGTCAGTCCCTACGTCTCGCTGGGAACGTTATATACGTCTATAACGACATATATCCAAACTTAAGGGAAACTAACATCTCGGATGTAATATTTTACAACATTCCTGGCGATTCGGCTCCTACTTTTCGGTGGGAACATTATATACGTCTATAACGTTGTATATCCTAACCTAAGGCAACCCAACATATCGGATGTAATATTTTACATCATTCCTGTCATGTCGGTCCCTACGTCTCGTTGGGAACATTCTATGCGTCTATAGCGTTGTATATCCTAACCTAAGGGAACCTAACATCTCAGGTGTAATATTTTACAACATTCCTGGCGTGTTGTCGCCTGCTTCTCGATGGGGACTTTATATATGTCTATAACGTTGTATATCCTAGCCTAAGCAATCTAACATCTCGGATGTAATATATTACAACATTCCTGGCGTGTCGTCGCCTGCTTCTCGATGGGGACATTATATACGTCTATAACGTTGTATATCCTAACCTAACACAACCTAACATCTGGGATTTAATATTTTACATCATTCCTGGCGTGTCGTCGCCTGCTTCTCGATGGGGTCATTATATGCGTCTATAACGTTGTATATCCTAACCTAACGCAACCTAAAATCTGGGATGTAATATTTTACAACATTCCTGGCATGTCGGTCCCTACGTCTCGGTGGGAACATTCTATACGTCTATAACGTTGCATATCCTAACCTAAGGGAACCTAACATCTCGGGTGTAGTATTTTACAACATTCCTGACGCGTCGGCCCCTATTTCTCGGTGGGACCATTATATACGTCTATAGCGTTATATATCCTAGCCTAAGGCGACCTGACATGTCGAATGTAATATTGTACATCATTCCTGGCGTGTCCGCCCGTAGATCTCGGTGGTAATATTATATACGTCTATAACGTTATGTATTCTAGCCTAAGGCAACCTAACATGCCGAATGTAATATTTTACAACATTCCTGGCGTGTTGTCGCCTGCTTCTCGGTGGGGACATTATATATGTCTATAACGTTGTATATCCTAACCTAACGAAACCTAATATCTGGGATGTAATATTTTACAACATTCCTGGCGTGTCGTCGCCTGCTTCTTGATGGGGACATTATATACGTCTATAACGTTGTATATCCTAACCTAACGCAACCTAACATCTGGGATGTAATATTTTACAACATTCCTGACGCGTCGGCACCTATTTCTCGGTGGGAACTTTATATACGTCTTTAACGTTATATATCCTAGCCTAATGCGACCTAGCATGTCGAATGTAATATTTTACATCATTCCTGTCGTGTCGACCCGTATTTCTCGGTGGTAACATTATATGCGTCTATAACGTTACATATCGTAGCCTACCTAAGGCGACCTGATATGTCGAGTGTAATATTTTGCAACGTTCCTGGCGTGTCGTCACCTGCTTCTCGGTGGGGACATTATATACGTCTATAGCGTTGTATATCCTAACCTAATGCAACCTAACATCTAGGATGTAATATTTTACAACATTCCTGGCATGTCAGTCCCTACGTCTCGCTGGGAACGTTATATACGTCTATAACGACATATATCCAAACTTAAGGGAAACTAACATCTCGGATGTAATATTTTACAACATTCCTGGCGATTCGGCTCCTACTTTTCGGTGGGAACATTATATACGTCTATAACGTTGTATATCCTAACCTAAGGCAACCCAACATATCGGATGTAATATTTTACATCATTCCTGTCATGTCGGTCCCTACGTCTCGTTGGGAACAGTCTATGCGTCTATAGCGTTGTATATCCTAACCTAAGGGAACCTAACATCTCAGGTGTAATATTTTACAACATTCCTGGCGTGTTGTCGCCTGCTTCTCGATGGGGACATTATATATGTCTATAACGTTGTATATAATAGCCTAAGCAATCTAACATCTCGGATGTAATATATTACAACATTCCTGGCGTGTCGTCGCCTGCTTCTCGATGGGGACATTATATACGTCTATAACGTTGTATATCCTAACCTAACACAACCTAACATCTGGGATTTAATATTTTACATCATTCCTGGCGTGTCGTCGCCTGCTTCTCGATGGGGTCATTATATGCGTCTATAACGTTGTATATCCTAACCTAACGCAACCTAAAATCTGGGATGTAATATTTTACAACTTTCCTGGCGTGTCGTCGCCTGCTTCTTGATGGGGACATTATATACGTCTATAACGTTGTATATCCTAACCTAACGCAACCTAAAATCTGGGATGTAATATTTTACAACATTCCTGGCATGTCGGTCCCTACGTCTCGGTGGGAACATTCTATACGTCTATAACGTTGCATATCCTAACCTAAGGGAACCTAACATCTCGGGTGTAGTATTTTACAACATTCCTGACGCGTCGGCCCCTATTTCTCGGTGGGACCATTATATACGTCTATAGCGTTATATATCCTAGCCTAAGGCGACCTGACATGTCGAATGTAATATTTTACATCATTCCTGGCGTGTCCGCCCGTAGATCTCGGTGGTAACATTATATACGTCTATAACGTTATGTATTCTAGCCTAAGGCAACCTAACATGCCGAATGTAATATTTTACAACATTCCTGGCGTGTTGTCGCCTGCTTCTCGGTGGGGACATTATATATGTCTATAACGTTGTATATCCTAACCTAACGAAACCTAACATCTGGGATGTAATATTTTACAACATTCCTGTCATGTCGGTCCCTACGTCTCGTTGGGAACAGTCTATGCGTCTATAGCGTTGTATATCCTAACCTAAGGGAACCTAACATCTCAGGAGTAATATTTTACAACATTCCTGGCGTGTTGTCGACTGCTTCTCGATGGGGACATTATATATGTCTATAACGTTGTATATCCTAGCCTAAGCAATCTAACATCTCGGATGTAATATATTACAACATTCCTGGCGTGTCGTCGCCTGCTTCTCGATGGGGATATTATATACGTCTATAACGTTGTATATCCTAACCTAACACAACCTAACATCTGGGATTTAATATTTTACATCATTCCTGGCGTGTCGTCGCCTGCTTCTCGATGGCGTCATTATATGCGTCTATAACGTTGTATATCCTAACCTAACGCAACCTAAAATCTGGGATGTAATATTTTACAACATTCCTGGCATGTCGGTCCCTACGTCTCGGTGGGAACATTCTATACGTCTATAACGTTGCATATCCTAACCTAAGGGAACCTAACATCTCGGGTGTAGTATTTTACAACATTCCTGACGCGTCGGCCCCTATTTCTCGGTGGGACCATTATATACGTCTATAGCGTTATATATCCTAGCCTAAGGCGACCTGACATGTCGAATGTAATATTTTACATCATTCCTGGCGTGTCCGCCCGTAGATCTCGGTGGTAACATTATATACGTCTATAACGTTATGTATTCTAGCCTAAGGCAACCTAACATGCCGAATGTAATATTTTACAACATTCCTGGCGTGTTGTCGCCTGCTTCTCGGTGGGGACATTATATATGTCTATAACGTTGTATATCCTAACCTAACGAAACCTAACATCTGGGATGTAATATTTTACAACATTCCTGGCGTGTCGTCGCCTGCTTCTTGATGGGGACATTATATACGTCTATAACGTTGTATATCCTAACCTAACGCAACCTAACATCTGGGATGTAATATTTTACAACATTCCTGACGCGTCGGCACAAATTTCTCGGTGGGAACTTTATATACGTCTTTAACGTTATATATCCTAGCCTAATGCGACCTAGCATGTCGAATGTAATATTTTACATCATTCCTGTCGTGTCGACCCGTATTTCTCGGTGGTAACATTATATGCGTCTATAACGTTACATATCGTAGCCTAAGGCGACCTGACATGTCGAATGTAATATTTTGCAACGTTCCTGGCGTGTCGTCGCCTGCTTCTCGATGGGGACATTATATACGTCTATAGCGTTGTATATCCTAACCTAATGCAACCTAACATCTAGGATGTAATATTTTACAACATTCCTGGCATGTCAGTCCCTACGTCTCGCTGGGAACGTTATATACGTCTATAACGACATATATCTAAACTTAAGGGAAACTAACATCTCGGATGTAATATTTTACAACATTCCCGGCGATTCGGCTCCTACTTTTCGGTGGGAACATTATATACGTCTATAACGTTGTATATCCTAACCTAAGGCAACCCAACATCTCGGATGTAATATTTTACATCATTCCTGTCATGTCGGTCCCTACGTCTCGTTGGGAACACTCTATGCGTCTATAGCGTTGTATATCCTAACCTAAGGGAACCTAACATCTCAGGTGTAATATTTTACAACATTCCTGGCGTGTTGTCGCCTGCTTCTCGATGGGGACATTATATATGTCTATAACGTTGTATATCCTAGCCTAAGCAATCTAACATCTCGGATGTAATATATTACAACATTCCTGGCGTGTCGTCGCCTGCTTCTCGATGGGGATATTATATACGTCTATAACGTTGTATATCCTAACCTAACACAACCTAACATCTGGGATTTAATATTATACATCATTCCTGGCGTGTTGTCGCCTGCTTCTCGGTGGGGACATTATATATGTCTATAACGTTGTATATCCTAACCTAACGAAACCTAACATCTGGGATGTAATATTTTACAACATTCCTGTCATGTCGGTCCCTACGTCTCGTTGGGAACAGTCTATGCGTCTATAGCGTTGTATATCCTAACCTAAGGGAACCTAACATCTCAGGTGTAATATTTTACAACATTCCTGGCGTGTTGTCGACTGCTTCTCGATGGGGACATTATATATGTCTATAACGTTGTATATCCTAGCCTAAGCAATCTAACATCTCGGATGTAATATATTACAACATTCCTGGCGTGTCGTCGCCTGCTTCTCGATGGGGACATTATATACGTCTATAACGTTGTATATCCTAACCTAACACAACCTAACATCTGGGATTTAATATTTTACATCATTCCTGGCGTGTCGTCGCCTGCTTCTCGATGGGGTCATTATATGCGTCTATAACGTTGTATATCCTAACCTAACGCAACCTAAAATCTGGGATGTAATATTTTACAACATTCCTGGCATGTCGGTCCCTACGTCTCGGTGGGAACATTCTATACGTCTATAACGTTGCATATCCTAACCTAAGGGAACCTAACATCTCGGGTGTAGTATTTTACAACATTCCTGACGCGTCGGCCCCTATTTCTCGGTGGGACCATTATATACGTCTATAGCGTTATATATCCTAGCCTAAGGCGACCTGACATGTCGAATGTAATATTGTACATCATTCCTGGCGTGTCCGCCCGTAGATCTCGGTGGTAACATTATATACGTCTATAACGTTATGTATTCTAGCCTAAGGCAACCTAACATGCCGAATGTAATATTTTACAACATTCCTGGCGTGTTGTCGCCTGCTTCTCGGTGGGGACATTATATATGTCTATAACGTTGTATATCCTAACCTAACGAAACCTAACATCTGGGATGTAATATTTTACAACATTCCTGGCGTGTCGTCGCCTGCTTCTTGATGGGGACATTATATACGTCTATAACGTTGTATATCCTAACCTAACGCAACCTAACATCTGGGATGTAATATTTTACAACATTCCTGACGCGTCGGCACAAATTTCTCGGTGGGAACTTTATATACGTCTTTAACGTTATATATCCTAGCCTAATGCGACCTAGCATGTCGAATGTAATATTTTACATCATTCCTGTCGTGTCGACACGTATTTCTCGGTGGTAACATTATATGCGTCTATAACGTTACATATCGTAGCCTAAGGCGACCTGACATGTCGAATGTAATATTTTGCAACGTTCCTGGCGTGTCGTCGCCTGCTTCTCGATGGGGACATTATATACGTCTATAGCGTTGTATATCCTAACCTAATGCAACCTAACATCTAGGATGTAATATTTTACAACATTCCTGGCATGTCAGTCCCTACGTCTCGCTGGGAACGTTATATACGTCTATAACGACATATATCCAAACTTAAGGGAAACTAACATCTCGGATGTAATATTTTACAACATTCCTGGCGATTTGGCTCCTACTTTTCGGTGGGAACATTATATACGTCTATAACGTTGTATATCCTAACCTAAGGCAACCCAACATATCGGATGTAATATTTTACATCATTCCTGTCATGTCGGTCCCTACGTCTCGTTGGGAACAGTCTATGCGTCTATAGCGTTGTATATCCTAACCTAAGGGAACCTAACATCTCAGGTGTAATATTTTACAACATTCCTGGCGTGTTGTCGCCTGCTTCTCGATGGGGACTTTATATATGTGTATAACGTTGTATATCCTAGCCTAAGCAATCTAACATCTCGGATGTAATATATTACAACATTCCTGGCGTGTCGTCGCCTGCTTCTCGATGGGGACATTATATACGTCTATAACGTTGTATATCCTAACCTAACACAACCTAACATCTGGGATTTAATATTTTACATCATTCCTGGCGTGTCGTCGCCTGCTTCTCGATGGGGTCATTATATGCGTCTATAACGTTGTATATCCTAACCTAACGCAACCTAAAATCTGGGATGTAATATTTTACAACATTCCTGGCGTGTCGTCGCCTGCTTCTTGGTGGGGACATTATATACGTCTATAACGTTGTATATCCTAACCTAAGGGAACCTAACATCTCAGGTGTAATATTTTACAACATTCCTGACGCGTCGGCACCTATTTCTCGGTGGGAACTTTATATACGTCTTTAAGGTTATATATCCTAGCCTAAGGCGACCTAGCATGTCGAATGTAATATTTTACATCATTCCTGTCGTGTCGACCCGTATTTCTCGGTGGTAACATTATATGCGTCTATAACGTTACATATCGTAGCCTAAGGCGACCTGACATGTCGAATGTAATATTTTGCAACGTTCCTGGCGTGTCGTCGCCTGCTTCTCGATGGGGACATTATATACGTCTATAGCGTTGTATATCCTAACCTAATGCAACCTAACATCTAGGATGTAATATTTTACAACATTCCTGGCATGTCAGTCCCTACGTCTCGCTGGGAACGTTATATACGTCTATAACGACATATATCCAAACTTAAGGGAAACTAACATCTCGGATGTAATATTTTACAACATTCCCGGCGATTCGGCTCCTACTTTTCGGTGGGAACATTATATACGTCTATAACGTTGTATATCCTAACCTAAGGCAACCCAACATCTCGGATGTAATATTTTACATCATTCCTGTCATGTCGGTCCCTACGTCTCGTTGGGAACACTCTATGCGTCTATAGCGTTGTATATCCTAACCTAAGGGAACCTAACATCTCAGGTGTAATATTTTACAACATTCCTGGCGTGTTGTCGCCTGCTTCTCGATGGGGACATTATATATGTCTATAACGTTGTATATCCTAGCCTAAGCAATCTAACATCTCGGATGTAATATATTACAACATTCCTGGCGTGTCGTCGCCTGCTTCTCGATGGGGATATTATATACGTCTATAACGTTGTATATCCTAACCTAACACAACCTAACATCTGGGATTTAATATTATACATCATTCCTGGCGTGTTGTCGCCTGCTTCTCGGTGGGGACATTATATATGTCTATAACGTTGTATATCCTAACCTAACGAAACCTAACATCTGGGATGTAATATTTTACAACATTCCTGTCATGTCGGTCCCTACGTCTCGTTGGGAACAGTCTATGCGTCTATAGCGTTGTATATCCTAACCTAAGGGAACCTAACATCTCAGGAGTAATATTTTACAACATTCCTGGCGTGTTGTCGACTGCTTCTCGATGGGGACATTATATATGTCTATAACGTTGTATATCCTAGCCTAAGCAATCTAACATCTCGGATGTAATATATTACAACATTCCTGGCGTGTCGTCGCCTGCTTCTCGATGGGGATATTATATACGTCTATAACGTTGTATATCCTAACCTAACACAACCTAACATCTGGGATTTAATATTGTACATCATTCCTGGCGTGTCGTCGCCTGCTTCTCGATGGCGTCATTATATGCGTCTATAACGTTGTATATCCTAACCTAACGCAACCTAAAATCTGGGATGTAATATTTTACAACATTCCTGGCATGTCGGTCCCTACGTCTCGGTGGGAACATTCTATACGTCTATAACGTTGCATATCCTAACCTAAGGGAACCTAACATCTCGGGTGTAGTATTTTACAACATTCCTGACGCGTCGGCCCCTATTTCTCGGTGGGACCATTATATACGTCTATAGCGTTATATATCCTAGCCTAAGGCGACCTGACATGTCGAATGTAATATTTTACATCATTCCTGGCGTGTCCGCCCGTAGATCTCGGTGGTAACATTATATACGTCTATAACGTTATGTATTCTAGCCTAAGGCAACCTAACATGCCGAATGTAATATTTTACAACATTCCTGGCGTGTTGTCGCCTGCTTCTCGGTGGGGACATTATATATGTCTATAACGTTGTATATCCTAACCTAACGAAACCTAACATCTGGGATGTAATATTTTACAACATTCCTGTCATGTCGGTCCCTACGTCTCGTTGGGAACAGTCTATGCGTCTATAGCGTTGTATATCCTAAACTAACGCAACCTAAAATCTGGGATGTAATATTTTACAACATTCCCGGCATGTCGGTCCCTACGTCTCGGTGGGAACATTCTATACGTCTATAACGTTGCATATCCTAACCTAAGGGAACCTAACATCTCGGGTGTAGTATTTTACAACATTCCTGACGCGTCGGCCCCTATTTCTCGGTGGGACCATTATATACGTCTATAGCGTTATATATCCTAGCCTAAGGCGACCTGACATGTCGAATGTAATATTGTACATCATTCCTGGCGTGTCCGCCCGTAGATCTCGGTGGTAACATTATATACGTCTATAACGTTATGTATTCTAGCCTAAGGCAACCTAACATGCCGAATGTAATATTTTACAACATTCCTGGCGTGTTGTCGCCTGCTTCTCGGTGGGGACATTATATATGTCTATAACGTTGTATATCCTAACCTAACGAAACCTAACATCTGGGATGTAATATTTTACAACATTCCTGGCGTGTCGTCGCCTGCTTCTTGATGGGGACATTATATACGTCTATAACGTTGTATATCCTAACCTAACGCAACCTAACATCTGGGATGTAATATTTTACAACATTCCTGACGCGTCGGCACAAATTTCTCGGTGGGAACTTTATATACGTCTTTAACGTTATATATCCTAGCCTAATGCGACCTAGCATGTCGAATGTAATATTTTACATCATTCCTGTCGTGTCGACACGTATTTCTCGGTGGTAACATTATATGCGTCTATAACGTTACATATCGTAGCCTAAGGCGACCTGACATGTCGAATGTAATATTTTGCAACGTTCCTGGCGTGTCGTCGCCTGCTTCTCGATGGGGACATTATATACGTCTATAGCGTTGTATATCCTAACCTAATGCAACCTAACATCTAGGATGTAATATTTTACAACATTCCTGGCATGTCGTCGCCTGCTTCTCGATGGGGTCATTATATGCGTCTATAACGTTGTATATCCTAACCTAACGCAACCTAAAATCTGGGATGTAATATTTTACAACATTCCTGGCGTGTCGTCGCCTGCTTCTTGGTGGGGACATTATATACGTCTATAACGTTGTATATCCTAACCTAAGGGAACCTAACATCTCAGGTGTAATATTTTACAACATTCCTGACGCGTCGGCACCTATTTCTCGGTGGGAACTTTATATACGTCTTTAAGGTTATATATCCTAGCCTAAGGCGACCTAGCATGTCGAATGTAATATTTTACATCATTCCTGTCGTGTCGACCCGTATTTCTTGGTGGTAACATTATATGCGTCTATAACGTTACATATCGTAGCCTAAGGCGACCTGACATGCCGAATGTAATATTTTGCAACGTTCCTGGCGTGTCGTCGCCTGCTTCTCGATGGGGACATTATATACGTCTATAGCGTTGTATATCCTAACCTAATGCAACCTAACATCTAGGATGTAATATTTTACAACATTCCTGGCATGTCAGTCCCTACGTCTCGCTGGGAACGTTATATACGTCTATAACGACATATATCCAAACTTAAGGGAAACTAACATCTCGGATGTAATATTTTACAACATTCCTGGCGATTCGGCTCCTACTTTTCGGTGGGAACATTATATACGTCTATAACGTTGTATATCCTAACCTAAGGCAACCCAACATCTCGGATGTAATATTTTACATCATTCCTGTCATGTCGGTCCCTACGTCTCGTTGGGAACACTCTATGCGTCTATAGCGTTGTATATCCTAACCTAAGGGAACCTAACATCTCAGGTGTAATATTTTACCACATTCCTGGCGTGTTGTCGCCTGCTTCTCGATGGGGACATTATATATGTCTATAACGTTGTATATCCTAGCCTAAGCAATCTAACATCTCGGATGTAATATATTACAACATTCCTGGCGTGTCGTCGCCTGCTTCTCGATGGGGATATTATATACGTCTATAACGTTGTATATCCTAACCTAACACAACCTAACATCTGGGATTTAATATTATACATCATTCCTGGCGTGTCGTCGCCTGATTCTCGATGGGGTCATTATATACGTCTATAACGTTGTATATCCTAACCTAACGCAACCTAAAATCTGGGATGTAATATTTTACAACATTCCTGGCATGTCGGTCCCTACGTCTCGGTGGGAACATTCTATACGTCTATAACGTTGCATATCCTAACCTAAGGGAACCTAACATCTCGGGTGTAGTATTTTACAACATTCCTGACGCGTCGGCCCCTATTTCTCGGTGGGACCATTATATACGTCTATAGCGTTATATATCCTAGCCTAAGGCGACCTGACATGTCGAATGTAATATTTTACATCATTCCTGGCGTGTCCGCCCGTAGATCTCGGTGGTAACAATATATACGTCTATAACGTTATGTATTCTAGCCTAAGGCAACCTAACATGCCGAATGTAATATTTTACAACATTCCTGGCGTGTTGTCGCCTGCTTCTCGGTGGGGACATTATATATGTCTATAACGTTGTATATCCTAACCTAACGAAACCTAACATCTGGGATGTAATATTTTACAACATTCCTGTCATGTCGGTCCCTACGTCTCGTTGGGAACAGTCTATGCGTCTATAGCGTTGTATATCCTAACCTAAGGGAACCTAACATCTCAGGTGTAATATTTTACAACATTCCTGGCGTGTTGTCAACTGCTTCTCGATGGGGACATTATATATGTCTATAACGTTGTATATCCTAGCCTAAGCAATCTAACATCTCGGATGTAATATATTACAACATTCCTGGCGTGTCGTCGCCTGCTTCTCGATGGGGATATTATATACGTCTATAACGTTGTATATCCTAACCTAACACAACCTAACATCTGGGATTTAATATTTTACATCATTCCTGGCGTGTCGTCGCCTGCTTCTCGATGGCGTCATTATATGCGTCTATAACGTTGTATATCCTAACCTAACGCAACCTAAAATCTGGGATGTAATATTTTACAACATTCCTGGCATGTCGGTCCCTACGTCTCGGTGGGAACATTCTATACGTCTATAACGTTGCATATCCTAACCTAAGGGAACCTAACATCTCGGGTGTAGTATTTTACAACATTCCTGACGCGTCGGCCCCTATTTCTCGGTGGGACCATTATGTACGTCTATAGCGTTATATATCCTAGCCTAAGGCGACCTGACATGTCGAATGTAATATTTTACATCATTCCTGGCGTGTCCGCCCGTAGATCTCGGTGGTAACATTATATACGTCTATAACGTTATGTATTCTAGCCTAAGGCAACCTAACATGCCGAATGTAATATTTTACAACATTCCTGGCGTGTTGTCGCCTGCTTCTCGGTGGGGACATTATATATGTCTATAACGTTGTATATCCTAACCTAACGAAACCTAACATCTGGGATGTAATATTTTACAACATTCCTGTCATGTCGGTCCCTACGTCTCGTTGGGAACAGTCTATGCGTCTATAGCGTTGTATATCCTAACCTAAGGGAACCTAACATCTCAGGTGTAATATTTTACAACATTCCTGGCGTGTTGTCGACTGCTTCTCGATGGGGACATTATATATGTCTATAACGTTGTATATCCTAGCCTAAGCAATCTAACATCTCGGATGTAATATATTACAACATTCCTGGCGTGTCGTCGCCTGCTTCTCGATGGGGACATTATATACGTCTATAACGTTGTATATCCTAACCTAACACAACCTAACATCTGGGATTTAATATTTTGCATCATTCCTGGCGTGTCGTCGCCTGCTTCTCGATGGGGTCATTATATGCGTCTATAACGTTGTATATCCTAACCTAACGCAACCTAAAATCTGGGATGTAATATTTTACAACATTCCTGGCATGTCGGTCCCTACGTCTCGGTGGGAACATTCTATACGTCTATAACGTTGCATATCCTAACCTAAGGGAACCTAACATCTCGGGTGTAGTATTTTACAACATTCCTGACGCGTCGGCCCCTATTTCTCGGTGGGACCATTATATACGTCTATAGCGTTATATATCCTAGCCTAAGGCGACCTGACATGTCGAATGTAATATTTTACATCATTCCTGGCGTGTCCGCCCGTAGATCTCGGTGGTAACAATATATACGTCTATAACGTTATGTATTCTAGCCTAAGGCAACCTAACATGCCGAATGTAATATTTTACAACATTCCTAGCGTGTTGTCGCCTGCTTCTCGGTGGGGACATTATATATGTCTATAACGTTGTATATCCTAACCTAACGAAACCTAACATCTGGGATGTAATATTTTACAACATTCCTGTCATGTCGGTCCCTACGTCTCGTTGGGAACAGTCTATGCGTCTATAGCGTTGTATATCCTAACCTAAGGGAACCTAACATCTCAGGTGTAATATTTTACAACATTCCTGGCGTGTTGTCAACTGCTTCTCGATGGGGACATTATATATGTCTATAACGTTGTATATCCTAGCCTAAGCAATCTAACATCTCGGATGTAATATATTACAACATTCCTGGCGTGTCGTCGCCTGCTTCTCGATGGGGATATTATATACGTCTATAACGTTGTATATCCTAACCTAACACAACCTAACATCTGGGATTTAATATTTTACATCATTCCTGGCGTGTCGTCGCCTGCTTCTCGATGGCGTCATTATATGCGTCTATAACGTTGTATATCCTAACCTAACGCAACCTAAAATCTGGGATGTAATATTTTACAACATTCCTGGCATGTCGGTCCCTACGTCTCGGTGGGAACATTCTATACGTCTATAACGTTGCATATCCTAACCTAAGGGAACCTAACATCTCGGGTGTAGTATTTTACAACATTCCTGACGCGTCGGCCCCTATTTCTCGGTGGGACCATTATGTACGTCTATAGCGTTATATATCCTAGCCTAAGGCGACCTGACATGTCGAATGTAATATTTTACATCATTCCTGGCGTGTCCGCCCGTAGATCTCGGTGGTAACATTATATACGTCTATAACGTTATGTATTCTAGCCTAAGGCAACCTAACATGCCGAATGTAATATTTTACAACATTCCTGGCGTGTTGTCGCCTGCTTCTCGGTGGGGACATTATATATGTCTATAACGTTGTATATCCTAACCTAACGAAACCTAACATCTGGGATGTAATATTTTACAACATTCCTGTCATGTCGGTCCCTACGTCTCGTTGGGAACAGTCTATGCGTCTATAGCGTTGTATATCCTAACCTAAGGGAACCTAACATCTCAGGTGTAATATTTTACAACATTCCTGGCGTGTTGTCGACTGCTTCTCGATGGGGACATTATATATGTCTATAACGTTGTATATCCTAGCCTAAGCAATCTAACATCTCGGATGTAATATATTACAACATTCCTGGCGTGTCGTCGCCTGCTTCTCGATGGGGACATTATATACGTCTATAACGTTGTATATCCTAACCTAACACAACCTAACATCTGGGATTTAATATTTTGCATCATTCCTGGCGTGTCGTCGCCTGCTTCTCGATGGGGTCATTATATGCGTCTATAACGTTGTATATCCTAACCTAACGCAACCTAAAATCTGGGATGTAATATTTTACAACATTCCTGGCATGTCGGTCCCTACGTCTCGGTGGGAACATTCTATATGTCTATAACGTTGCATATCCTAACCTAAGGGAACCTAACATCTCGGGTGTAGTATTTTACAACATTCCTGACGCGTCGGCCCCTATTTCTCGGTGGGACCATTATATACGTCTATAGCGTTATATATCCTAGCCTAAGGCGACCTGACATGTCGAATGTAATATTGTACATCATTCCTGGCGTGTCCGCCCGTAGATCTCGGTGGTAACATTATATACGTCTATAACGTTATGTATTCTAGCCTAAGGCAACCTAACATGCCGAATGTAATATTTTACAACATTCCTGGCGTGTTGTCGCCTGCTTCTCGGTGGGGACATTATATATGTCTATAACGTTGTATATCCTAACCTAACGAAACCTAACATCTGGGATGTAATATTTTACAACATTCCTGGCGTGTCGTCGCCTGCTTCTTGATGGGGACATTATATACGTCTATAACGTTGTATATCCTAACCTAACGCAACCTAACATCTGGGATGTAATATTTTACAACATTCCTGACGCGTCGGCACAAATTTCTCGGTGGGAACTTTATATACGTCTTTAACGTTATATATCCTAGCCTAATGCGACCTAGCATGTCGAATGTAATATTTTACATCATTCCTGTCGTGTCGACCCGTATTTCTCGGTGGTAACATTATATGCGTCTATAACGTTACATATCGTAGCCTAAGGCGACCTGACATGTCGAATGTAATATTTTGCAACGTTCCTGGCGTGTCGTCGCCTGCTTCTCGATGGGGACATTATATACGTCTATAGCGTTGTATATCCTAACCTAATGCAACCTAACATCTAGGATGTAATATTTTACAACATTCCTGGCATGTCAGTCCCTACGTCTCGCTGGGAACGTTATATACGTCTATAACGACATATATCCAAACTTAAGGGAAACTAACATCTCGGATGTAATATTTTACAACATTCCTGGCGATTCGGCTCCTACTTTTCGGTGGGAACATTATATACGTCTATAACGTTGTATATCCTAACCTAAGGCAACCCAACATATCGGATGTAATATATTACAACATTCCTGGCGTGTCGTCGCCTGCTTCTCGATGGGGTCATTATATGCGTCTATAACGTTGTATATCCTAACCTAACGCAACCTAAAATCTGGGATGTAATATTTTACAACATTCCTGGCATGTCGGTCCCTACGTCTCGGTGGGAACATTCTATACGTCTATAACGTTGCATATCCTAACCTAAGGGAACCTAACATCTCGGGTGTAGTATTTTACAACATTCCTGACGCGTCGGCCCCTATTTCTCGGTGGGACCATTATATACGTCTATAGCGTTATATATCCTAGCCTAAGGCGACCTGACATGTCGAATGTAATATTTTACATCATTCCTGGCGTGTCCGCCCGTAGATCTCGGTGGTAACATTATATACGTCTATAACGTTATGTATTCTAGCCTAAGGCAACCTAACATGCCGAATGTAATATTTTACAACATTCCTGGCGTGTTGTCGCCTGCTTCTCGGTGGGGACATTATATATGTCTATAACGTTGTATATCCTAACCTAACGAAACCTAACATCTGGGATGTAATATTTTACAACATTCCTGTCATGTCGGTCCCTACGTCTCGTTGGGAACAGTCTATGCGTCTATAGCGTTGTATATCCTAACCTAAGGGAACCTAACATCTCAGGTGAAATATTTTACAACATTCCTGGCGTGTTGTCGACTGCTTCTCGATGGGGACATTATATATGTCTATAACGTTGTATATCCTAGCCTAAGCAATCTAACATCTCGGATGTAATATATTACAACATTCCTGGCGTGTCGTCGCCTGCTTCTCGATGGGGACATTATATACGTCTATAACGTTGTATATCCTAACCTAACACAACCTAACATCTGGGATTTAATATTTTACATCATTCCTGGCGTGTCGTCGCCTGCTTCTCGATGGGGTCATTATATGCGTCTATAACGTTGTATATCCTAACCTAACGCAACCTAAAATCTGGGATGTAATATTTTACAACATTCCTGGCATGTCGGTCCCTACGTCTCGGTGGGAACATTCTATACGTCTATAACGTTACATATCCTAACCTAAGGGAACCTAACATCTCGGGTGTAGTATTTTACAACATTCCTGACGCGTCGGCCCCTATTTCTCGGTGGGACCATTATATACGTCTATAGCGTTATATATCCTAGCCTAAGGCGACCTGACATGTCGAATGTAATATTGTACATCATTCCTGGCGTGTCCGCCCGTAGATCTCGGTGGTAACATTATATACGTCTATAACGTTATGTATTCTAGCCTAAGGCAACCTAACATGCCGAATGTAATATTTTACAACATTCCTGGCGTGTTGTCGCCTGCTTCTCGGTGGGGACATTATATATGTCTATAACGTTGTATATCCTAACCTAACGAAACCTAACATCTGGGATGTAATATTTTACAACATTCCTGGCGTGTCGTCGCCTGCTTCTTGATGGGGACATTATATACGTCTATAACGTTGTATATCCTAACCTAACGCAACCTAACATCTGGGATGTAATATTTTACAACATTCCTGACGCGTCGGCACCTATTTCTCGGTGGGAACTTTATATACGTCTTTAACGTTATATATCCTAGCCTAAGGCGACCTAGCATGTCGAATGTAATATTTTACATCATTCCTGTCGTGTCGACCCGTATTTCTCGGTGGTAACATTATATGCGTCTATAACGTTACATATCGTAGCCTAAGGCGACCTGATATGTCGAATGTAATATTTTGCAAAGTTCCTGGCGTGTCGTCACCTGCTTCTCGGTGCCGACATTATATACGTCTATAGCGTTGTATATCCTAACCTAATGCAACCTAACATCTAGGATGTAATATTTTACAACATTCCTGGCATGTCAGTCCCTACGTCTCGCTGGGAACGTTATATACGTCTATAACGACATATATCCAAACTTAAGGGAAACTAACATCTCGGATGTAATATTTTACAACATTCCTGGCGATTCGGCTCCTACTTTTCGGTGGGAACATTATATACGTCTATAACGTTGTATATCCTAACCTAAGGCAACCCAACATATCGGATGTAATATTTTACATCATTCCTGTCATGTCGGTCCCTACGTCTCGTTGGGAACAGTCTATGCGTCTATAGCGTTGTATATCCTAACCTAAGGGAACCTAACATCTCAGGTGTAATATTTTACAACATTCCTGGCGTGTTGTCGCCTGCTTCTCGATGGGGACATTATATATGTCTATAACGTTGTATATCCTAGCCTAAGCAATCTAACATCTCGGATGTAATATATTACAACATTCCTGGCGTGTCGTCGCGTGCTTCTCGATGGGGACATTATATACGTCTATAACGTTGTATATCCTAACCTAACACAACCTAACATCTGGGATTTAATATTTTACATCATTCCTGGCGTGTCGTCGCCTGCTTCTCGATGGGGTCATTATATGCGTCTATAACGTTGTATATCCTAACCTAACGCAACCTAAAATCTGGGATGTAATATTTTACAACATTCCTGGCGTGTCGGCACCTATTTCTCGGTGGGAACTTTATATACGTCTTTAAGGTTATATATCCTAGCCTAAGGCGAAGTAGCATGTCGAATGTAATATTTTACATCATTCCTGTCGTGTCGACCCGTATTTCTCGGTGGTAACATTATATGCGTCTATAACGTTACATATCGTAGCCTAAGGCGACCTGACATGTCGAATGTAATATTTTGCAACGTTCCTGGCGTGTCGTCGCCTGCTTCTCGATGGGGACATTATATACGTCTATAGCGTTGTATATCCTAACCTAATGCAACCTAACATCTAGGATGTAATATTTTACAACATTCCTGGCATGTCAGTCCCTACGTCTCGCTGGGAACGTTATATACGTCTATAACGACATATATCCAAACTTAAGGGAAACTAACATCTCGGATGTAATATTTTACAACATTCCTGGCGATTCGGCTCCTACTTTTCGGTGGGAACATTATATACGTCTATAACGTTGTATATCCTAACCTAAGGCAACCCAACATCTCGGATGTAATATTTTACATCATTCCTGTCATGTCGGTCCCTACGTCTCGTTGGGAACACTCTATGCGTCTATAGCGTTGTATATCCTAACCTAAGGGAACCTAACATCTCAGGTGTAATATTTTACAACATTCCTGGCGTGTTGTCGCCTGCTTCTCGATGGGGACATTATATATGTCTATAACGTTGTATATCCTAGCCTAAGCAATCTAACATCTCGGATGTAATATATTACAACATTCCTGGCGTGTCGTCGCCTGCTTCTCGATGGGGATATTATATACGTCTATAACGTTGTATATCCTAACCTAACACAACCTAACATCTGGGATTTAATATTATACATCATTCCTGGCGTGTCGTCGCCTGATTCTCGATGGGGTCATTATATACGTCTATAACGTTGTATATCCTAACCTAACGCAACCTAAAATCTGGGATGTAATATTTTACAACATTCCTGGCATGTCGGTCCCTACGTCTCGGTGGGAACATTCTATACGTCTATAACGTTGCATATCCTAACCTAAGGGAACCTAACATCTCGGGTGTAGTATTTTACAACATTCCTGACGCGTCGGCCCCTATTTCTCGGTGGGACCATTATATACGTCTATAGCGTTATATATCCTAGCCTAAGGCGACCTGACATGTCGAATGTAATATTTTACATCATTCCTGGCGTGTCCGCCCGTAGATCTCGGTGGTAACATTATATACGTCTATAACGTTATGTATTCTAGCCTAAGGCAACCTAACATGCCGAATGTAATATTTTACAACATTCCTGGCGTGTTGTCGCCTGCTTCTCGGTGGGGACATTATATATGTCTATAACGTTGTATATCCTAACCTAACGAAACCTAACATCTGGGATGTAATATTTTACAACATTCCTGTCATGTCGGTCCCTACGTCTCGTTGGGAACAGTCTATGCGTCTATAGCGTTGTATATCCTAACCTAAGGGAACCTAACATCTCAGGTGAAATATTTTACAACATTCCTGGCGTGTTGTCGACTGCTTCTCGATGGGGACATTATATATGTCTATAACGTTGTATATCCTAGCCTAAGCAATCTAACATCTCGGATGTAATATATTACAACATTCCTGGCGTGTCGTCGCCTGCTTCTCGATGGGGACATTATATACGTCTATAACGTTGTATATCCTAACCTAACACAACCTAACATCTGGGATTTAATATTTTACATCATTCCTGGCGTGTCGTCGCCTGCTTCTCGATGGGGTCATTATATGCGTCTATAACGTTGTATATCCTAACCTAACGCAACCTAACATCTGGGATGTAATATTTTACAACATTCCTGACGCGTCGGCACCTATTTCTCGGTGGGAACTTTATATACGTCTTTAACGTTATATATCCTAGCCTAATGCGACCTAGCATGTCGAATGTAATATTTTACATCATTCCTGTCGTGTCGACCCGTATTTCTCGGTGGTAACATTATATGCGTCTATAACGTTACATATCGTAGCCTAAGGCGACCTGACATGTCGAATGTAATATTTTGCAACGTTCCTGGCGTGTCGTCGCCTGCTTCTCGATGGGGACATTATATACGTCTATAGCGTTGTATATCCTAACCTAATGCAACCTAACATCTAGGATGTAATATTTTACAACATTCCTGGCATGTCAGTCCCTACGTCTCGCTGGGAACGTTATATACGTCTATAACGACATATATCCAAACTTAAGGGAAACTAACATCTCGGATGTAATATTTTACAACATTCTTGGCGATTCGGCTCCTACTTTTCGGTGGGAACATTATATACGTCTATAACGTTGCATATCCTAACCTAAGGGAACCTAACATCTCGGGTGTAGTATTTTACAACATTCCTGACGCGTCGGCCCCTATTTCTCGGTGGGACCATTATATACGTCTATAGCGTTATATATCCTAGCCTAAGGCGACCTGACATGTCGAATGTAATATTTTACATCATTCCTGGCGTGTCCGCCCGTAGATCTCGGTGGTAACATTATATACGTCTATAACGATATGTATTCTAGCCTAAGGCAACCTAACATGCCGAATGTAATATTTTACAACATTCCTGGCGTGTTGTCGCCTGCTTCTCGGTGGGGACATTATATATGTCTATAACGTTGTATATCCTAACCTAACGAAACCTAACATCTGGGATGTAATATTTTACAACATTCCTGGCGTGTCGTCGCCTGCTTCTTGATGGGGACATTATAAACGTCTATAACGTTGTATATCCTAACCTAAGGGAACCTAACATCTCAGGTGTAATATTTTACAACATTCCTGACGCGTCGGCACCTATTTCTCGGTGGGAACTTTATATACGTCTTTAACGTTATATATCCTAGCCTAAGGCGACCTAGCATGTCGAATGTAATATTTTACATCATTCCTGTCGTGTCGACCCGTATTTCTCGGTGGTAACATTATATGCGTCTATAACGTTACATATCGTAGCCTAAGGCGACCTGATATGTCGAATGTAATATTTTGCAACGTTCCTGGCGTGTCGTCACCTGCTTCTCGGTGGGGACATTATATACGTCTATAGCGTTGTATATCCTAACCTAATGCAACCTAACATCTAGGATGTAATATTTTACAACATTCCTGGCATGTCAGTCCCTACGTCTCGCTGGGAACGTTATATACGTCTATAACGACATATATCCAAACTTAAGGGAAACTAACATCTCGGATGTAATATTTTACAACATTCCTGGCGTGTTGTCGCCTGCTTCTCGGTGGGGACATTATATATGTCTATAACGTTGTATATCCTAACCTAACGAAACCTAACATCTGGGATGTAATATTTTACAACATTCCTGTCATGTCGGTCCCTACGTCTCGTTGGGAACAGTCTATGCGTCTATAGCGTTGTATATCCTAACCTAAGGGAACCTAACATCTCAGGTGAAATATTTTACAACATTCCTGGCGTGTTGTCGACTGCTTCTCGATGGGGACATTATATATGTCTATAACGTTGTATATCCTAGCCTAAGCAATCTAACATCTCGGATGTAATATATTACAACATTCCTGGCGTGTCGTCGCCTGCTTCTCGATGGGGACATTATATACGTCTATAACGTTGTATATCCTAACCTAACACAACCTAACATCTGGGATTTAATATTTTACATCATTCCTGGCGTGTCGTCGCCTGCTTCTCGATGGGGTCATTATATGCGTCTATAACGTTGTATATCCTAACCTAACGCAACCTAAAATCTGGGATGTAACATTTTACAACATTCCTGGCATGTCGGTCCCTACGTCTCGGTGGGAACATTCTATACGTCTATAACGTTGCATATCCTAACCTAAGGGAACCTAACATCTCGGGTGTAGTATTTTACAACATTCCTGACGCGTCGGCCCCTATTTCTCGGTGGGACCATTATATACGTCTATAGCGTTATATATCCTAGCCTAAGGCGACCTGACATGTCGAATGTAATATTGTACATCATTCCTGGCGTGTCCGCCCGTAGATCTCGGTGGTAACATTATATACGTCTATAACGTTATGTATTCTAGCCTAAGGCAACCTAACATGCCGAATGTAATATTTTACAACATTCCTGGCGTGTTGTCGCCTGCTTCTCGGTGGGGACATTATATATGTCTATAACGTTGTATATCCTAACCTAACGAAACCTAACATCTGGGATGTAATATTTTACAACATTCCTGGCGTGTCGTCGCCTGCTTCTTGATGGGGACATTATATACGTCTATAACGTTGTATATCCTAACCTAACGCAACCTAACATCTGGGATGTAATATTTTACAACATTCCTGACGCGTCGGCACCTATTTCTCGGTGGGAACTTTATATACGTCTTTAACGTTATATATCCTAGCCTAATGCGACCTAGCATGTCGAATGTAATATTTTACATCATTCCTGTCGTGTCGACCCGTATTTCTCGGTGGTAACATTATATGCGTCTATAACGTTACATATCGTAGCCTAAGGCGACCTGACATGTCGAATGTAATATTTTGCAACGTTCCTGGCGTGTCGTCGCCTGCTTCTCGATGGGGACATTATATACGTCTATAGCGTTGTATATCCTAACCTAATGCAACCTAACATCTAGGATGTAATATTTTACAACATTCCTGGCATGTCAGTCCCTACGTCTCGCTGGGAACGTTATATACGTCTATAACGACATATATCCAAACTTAAGGGAAACTAACATCTCGGATGTAATATTTTACAACATTCTTGGCGATTCGGCTCCTACTTTTCGGTGGGAACATTATATACGTCTATAACGTTGTATATCCTAACCTAATGCAACCTAACATCTAGGATGTAATATTTTACAACATTCCTGGCATGTCAGTCCCTACGTCTCGCTGGGAACGTTATATACGTCTATAACGACATATATCCAAACTTAAGGGAAACTAACATCTCGGATGTAATATTTTACAACATTCCTGGCGATTCGGCTCCTACTTTTCGGTGGGAACATTATATACGTCTATAACGTTGTATATCCTAACCTAACGCAACCTAAAATCTGGGATGTAATATTTTACAACATTCCTGGCATGTCGGTCCCTACGTCTCGGTGGGAACATTCTATACGTCTATAACGTTGCATATCCTAACCTAAGGGAACCTAACATCTCGGGTGTAGTATTTTACAACATTCCTGACGCGTCGGCCCCTATTTCTCGGTGGGACCATTATATACGTCTATAGCGTTATATATCCTAGCCTAAGGCGACCTGATATGTCGAATGTAATATTTTACATCATTCCTGGCGTGTCCGCCCGTAGATCTCGGTGGTAACATTATATACGTCTATAACGTTATGTATTCTAGCCTAAGGCAACCTAACATGCCGAATGTAATATTTTACAACATTCCTGGCGTGTTGTCGCCTGCTTCTCGGTGGGGACATTATATATGTCTATAACGTTGTATATCCTAACCTAACGAAACCTAACATCTGGGATGTAATATTTTACAACATTCCTGGCGTGTCGTCGCCTGCTTCTTGATGGGGACATTATATACGTCTATAACGTTGTATATCCTAACCTAAGGGAACCTAACATCTCAGGTGTAATATTTTACAACATTCCTGACGCGTCGGCACCTATTTCTCGGTGGGAACTTTATATACGTCTTTAACGTTATATATCCTAGCCTAAGGCGACCTAGCATGTCGAATGTAATATTTTACATCATTCCTGTCGTGTCGACCCGTATTTCTCGGTGGTAACATTATATGCGTCTATAACGTTACATATCGTAGCCTAAGGCGACCTGATATGTCGAATGTAATATTTTGCAACGTTCCTGGCGTGTCGTCACCTGCTTCTCGGTGGGGACATTATATACGTCTATAGCGTTGTATATCCTAACCTAATGCAACCTAACATCTAGGATGTAATATTTTACAACATTCCTGGCATGTCAGTCCCTACGTCTCGCTGGGAACGTTATATACGTCTATAACGACATATATCCAAACTTAAGGGAAACTAACATCTCGGATGTAATATTTTACAACATTCCTGGCGATTCGGCTCCTACTTTTCGGTGGGAACATTATATACGTCTATAACGTTGTATATCCTAACCTAACGCAACCTAAAATCTGGGATGTAATATTTTACAACATTCCTGGCATGTCGGTCCCTACGTCTCGGTGGGAACATTCTATACGTCTATAACGTTGCATATCCTAACCTAAGGGAACCTAACATCTCGGGTGTAGTATTTTACAACATTCCTGACGCGTCGGCCCCTATTTCTCGGTGGGACCATTATATACGTCTATAGCGTTATATATCCTAGCCTAAGGCGACCTGACATGTCGAATGTAATATTTTACATCATTCCTGGCGTGTCCGCCCGTAGATCTCGGTGGTAACATTATATACGTCTATAACGTTATGTATTCTAGCCTAAGGCAACCTAACATGCCGAATGTAATATTTTACAACATTCCTGGCGTGTTGTCGCCTGCTTCTCGGTGGGGACATTATATATGTCTATAACGTTGTATATCCTAACCTAACGAAACCTAACATCTGGGATGTAATATTTTACAACATTCCTGGCGTGTCGTCGCCTGCTTCTTGATGGGGACATTATATACGTCTATAACGTTGTATATCCTAACCTAAGGGAACCTAACATCTCAGGTGTAATATTTTACAACATTCCTGACGCGTCGGCACCTATTTCTCGGTGGGAACTTTATATACGTCTTTAACGTTATATATCCTAGCCTAAGGCGACCTAGCATGTCGAATGTAATATTTTACATCATTCCTGTCGTGTCGACCCGTATTTCTCGGTGGTAACATTATATGCGTCTATAACGTTACATATCGTAGCCTAAGGCGACCTGATATGTCGAATGTAATATTTTGCAACGTTCCTGGCGTGTCGTCACCTGCTTCTCGGTGGGGACATTATATACGTCTATAGCGTTGTATATCCTAACCTAATGCAACCTAACATCTAGGATGTAATATTTTACAACATTCCTGGCATGTCAGTCCCTACGTCTCGCTGGGAACGTTATATACGTCTATAACGACATATATCCAAACTTAAGGGAAACTAACATCTCGGATGTAATATTTTACAACATTCTTGGCGATTCGGCTCCTACTTTTCGGTGGGAACATTATATACGTCTATAACGTTGTATATCCTAACCTAATGCAACCTAACATCTAGGATGTAATATTTTACAACATTCCTGGCATGTCAGTCCCTACGTCTCGCTGGGAACGTTATATACGTCTATAACGACATATATCCAAACTTAAGGGAAACTAACATCTCGGATGTAATATTTTACAACATTCCTGGCGATTCGGCTCCTACTTTTCGGTGGGAACATTATATACGTCTATAACGTTGTATATCCTAACCTAACGCAACCTAAAATCTGGGATGTAATATTTTACAACATTCCTGGCATGTCGGTCCCTACGTCTCGGTGGGAACATTCTATACGTCTATAACGTTGCATATCCTAACCTAAGGGAACCTAACATCTCGGGTGTAGTATTTTACAACATTCCTGACGCGTCGGCCCCTATTTCTCGGTGGGACCATTATATACGTCTATAGCGTTATATATCCTAGCCTAAGGCGACCTGATATGTCGAATGTAATATTTTACATCATTCCTGGCGTGTCCGCCCGTAGATCTCGGTGGTAACATTATATACGTCTATAACGTTATGTATTCTAGCCTAAGGCAACCTAACATGCCGAATGTAATATTTTACAACATTCCTGGCGTGTTGTCGCCTGCTTCTCGGTGGGGACATTATATATGTCTATAACGTTGTATATCCTAACCTAACGAAACCTAACATCTGGGATGTAATATTTTACAACATTCCTGGCGTGTCGTCGCCTGCTTCTTGATGGGGACATTATATACGTCTATAACGTTGTATATCCTAACCTAAGGGAACCTAACATCTCAGGTGTAATATTTTACAACATTCCTGACGCGTCGGCACCTATTTCTCGGTGGGAACTTTATATACGTCTTTAACGTTATATATCCTAGCCTAAGGCGACCTAGCATGTCGAATGTAATATTTTACATCATTCCTGTCGTGTCGACCCGTATTTCTCGGTGGTAACATTATATGCGTCTATAACGTTACATATCGTAGCCTAAGGCGACCTGATATGTCGAATGTAATATTTTGCAACGTTCCTGGCGTGTCGTCACCTGCTTCTCGGTGGGGACATTATATACGTCTATAGCGTTGTATATCCTAACCTAATGCAACCTAACATCTAGGATGTAATATTTTACAACATTCCTGGCATGTCAGTCCCTACGTCTCGCTGGGAACGTTATATACGTCTATAACGACATATATCCAAACTTAAGGGAAACTAACATCTCGGATGTAATATTTTACAACATTCCTGGCGATTCGGCTCCTACTTTTCGGTGGGAACATTATATACGTCTATAACGTTGTATATCCTAACCTAACGCAACCTAAAATCTGGGATGTAATATTTTACAACATTCCTGGCATGTCGGTCCCTACGTCTCGGTGGGAACATTCTATACGTCTATAACGTTGCATATCCTAACCTAAGGGAACCTAACATCTCGGGTGTAGTATTTTACAACATTCCTGACGCGTCGGCCCCTATTTCTCGGTGGGACCATTATATACGTCTATAGCGTTATATATCCTAGCCTAAGGCGACCTGATATGTCGAATGTAATATTTTACATCATTCCTGGCGTGTCCGCCCGTAGATCTCGGTGGTAACATTATATACGTCTATAACGTTATGTATTCTAGCCTAAGGCAACCTAACATGCCGAATGTAATATTTTACAACATTCCTGGCGTGTTGTCGCCTGCTTCTCGGTGGGGACATTATATATGTCTATAACGTTGTATATCCTAACCTAACGAAACCTAACATCTGGGATGTAATATTTTACAACATTCCTGGCGTGTCGTCGCCTGCTTCTTGATGGGGACATTATATACGTCTATAACGTTGTATATCCTAACCTAAGGGAACCTAACATCTCAGGTGTAATATTTTACAACATTCCTGACGCGTCGGCACCTATTTCTCGGTGGGAACTTTATATACGTCTTTAACGTTATATATCCTAGCCTAAGGCGACCTAGCATGTCGAATGTAATATTTTACATCATTCCTGTCGTGTCGACCCGTATTTCTCGGTGGTAACATTATATGCGTCTATAACGTTACATATCGTAGCCTAAGGCGACCTGATATGTCGAATGTAATATTTTGCAACGTTCCTGGCGTGTCGTCACCTGCTTCTCGGTGGGGACATTATATACGTCTATAGC
Source organism: Xylocopa violacea (assembly GCA_963969225.1). Classification (NCBI taxonomy): domain Eukaryota; kingdom Metazoa; phylum Arthropoda; class Insecta; order Hymenoptera; family Apidae; genus Xylocopa; species Xylocopa violacea. The sequence goes on from CAXAJV010000350.1 coordinate 544,235, forward strand.
GTTGTATATCCTAACCTAATGCAACCTAACATCTAGGATGTAATATTTTACAACATTCCTGGCATGTCAGTCCCTACGTCTCGCTGGGAACGTTATATACGTCTATAACGACATATATCCAAACTTAAGGGAAACTAACATCTCGGATGTAATATTTTACAACATTCCTGGCGATTCGGCTCCTACTTTTCGGTGGGAACATTATATACGTCTATAACGTTGTATATCCTAACCTAACGCAACCTAAAATCTGGGATGTAATATTTTACAACATTCCTGGCATGTCGGTCCCTACGTCTCGGTGGGAACATTCTATACGTCTATAACGTTGCATATCCTAACCTAAGGGAACCTAACATCTCGGGTGTAGTATTTTACAACATTCCTGACGCGTCGGCCCCTATTTCTCGGTGGGACCATTATATACGTCTATAGCGTTATATATCCTAGCCTAAGGCGACCTGACATGTCGAATGTAATATTTTACATCATTCCTGGCGTGTCCGCCCGTAGATCTCGGTGGTAACATTATATACGTCTATAACGTTATGTATTCTAGCCTAAGGCAACCTAACATGCCGAATGTAATATTTTACAACATTCCTGACGTGTTGTCGCCTGCTTCTCGGTGGGGACATTATATATGTCTATAACGTTGTATATCCTAACCTAACGAAACCTAACATCTGGGATGTAATATTTTACAACATTCCTGGCGTGTCGTCGCCTGCTTCTTGATGGGGACATTATATACGTCTATAACGTTGTATATCCTAACCTAAGGGAACCTAACATCTCAGGTGTAATATTTTACAACATTCCTGACGCGTCGGCACCTATTTCTCGGTGGGAACTTTATATACGTCTTTAACGTTATATATCCTAGCCTAAGGCGACCTAGCATGTCGAATGTAATATTTTACATCATTCCTGTCGTGTCGACCCGTATTTCTCGGTGGTAACATTATATGCGTCTATAACGTTACATATCGTAGCCTAAGGCGACCTGATATGTCGAATGTAATATTTTGCAACGTTCCTGGCGTGTCGTCACCTGCTTCTCGGTGGGGACATTATATACGTCTATAGCGTTGTATATCCTAACCTAATGCAACCTAACATCTAGGATGTAATATTTTACAACATTCCTGGCATGTCAGTCCCTACGTCTCGCTGGGAACGTTATATACGTCTATAACGACATATATCCAAACTTAAGGGAAACTAACATCTCGGATGTAATATTTTACAACATTCCTGGCGATTCGGCTCCTACTTTTCGGTGGGAACATTATATACGTCTATAACGTTGTATATCCTAACCTAACGCAACCTAAAATCTGGGATGTAATATTTTACAACATTCCTGGCATGTCGGTCCCTACGTCTCGGTGGGAACATTCTATACGTCTATAACGTTGCATATCCTAACCTAAGGGAACCTAACATCTCGGGTGTAGTATTTTACAACATTCCTGACGCGTCGGCCCCTATTTCTCGGTGGGACCATTATATACGTCTATAGCGTTATATATCCTAGCCTAAGGCGACCTGACATGTCGAATGTAATATTTTACATCATTCCTGGCGTGTCCGCCCGTAGATCTCGGTGGTAACATTATATACGTCTATAACGTTATGTATTCTAGCCTAAGGCAACCTAACATGCCGAATGTAATATTTTACAACATTCCTGGCGTGTTGTCGCCTGCTTCTCGGTGGGGACATTATATATGTCTATAACGTTGTATATCCTAACCTAACGAAACCTAACATCTGGGATGTAATATTTTACAACATTCCTGGCGTGTCGTCGCCTGCTTCTTGATGGGGACATTATATACGTCTATAACGTTGTATATCCTAACCTAAGGGAACCTAACATCTCAGGTGTAATATTTTACAACATTCCTGACGCGTCGGCACCTATTTCTCGGTGGGAACTTTATATACGTCTTTAACGTTATATATCCTAGCCTAAGGCGACCTAGCATGTCGAATGTAATATTTTACATCATTCCTGTCGTGTCGACCCGTATTTCTCGGTGGTAACATTATATGCGTCTATAACGTTACATATCGTAGCCTAAGGCGACCTGATATGTCGAATGTAATATTTTGCAACGTTCCTGGCGTGTCGTCACCTGCTTCTCGGTGGGGACATTATATACGTCTATAGCGTTGTATATCCTAACCTAATGCAACCTAACATCTAGGATGTAATATTTTACAACATTCCTGGCATGTCAGTCCCTACGTCTCGCTGGGAACGTTATTTACGTCTATAACGACATATATCCAAACTTAAGGGAAACTAACATCTCGGATGTAATATTTTACAACATTCCTGGCGATTCGGCTCCTACTTTTCGGTGGGAACATTATATACGTCTATAACGTTGTATATCCTAACCTAACGAAACCTAAAATCTGGGATGTAATATTTTACAACATTCCTGGCATGTCGGTCCCTACATCTCGGTGGGAACATTCTATACGTCTATAACGTTGCATATCCTAACCTAAGGGAACCTAACATCTCGGGTGTAGTATTTTACAACATTCCTGACGCGTCGGCCCCTATTTCTCGGTGGGACCATTATATACGTCTATAGCGTTATATATCCTAGCCTAAGGCGACCTGACATGTCGAATGTAATATTTTACATCATTCCTGGCGTGTCCGCCCGTAGATCTCGGTGGTAACATTATATACGTCTATAACGTTATGTATTCTAGCCTAAGGCAACCTAACATGCCGAATGTAATATTTTACAACATTCCTGGCGTGTTGTCGCCTGCTTCTCGGTGGGGACATTATATATGTCTATAACGTTGTATATCCTAACCTAACGAAACCTAACATCTGGGATGTAATATTTTACAACATTCCTGGCGTGTCGTCGCCTGCTTCTTGATGGGGACATTATATACGTCTATAACGTTGTATATCCTAACCTAAGGGAACCTAACATCTCAGGTGTAATATTTTACAACATTCCTGACGCGTCGGCACCTATTTCTCGGTGGGAACTTTATATACGTCTTTAACGTTATATATCCTAGCCTAAGGCGACCTAGCATGTCGAATGTAATATTTTACATCATTCCTGTCGTGTCGACCCGTATTTCTCGGTGGTAACATTATATGCGTCTATAACGTTACATATCGTAGCCTAAGGCGACCTGATATGTCGAATGTAATATTTTGCAACGTTCCTGGCGTGTCGTCACCTGCTTCTCGGTGGGGACATTATATACGTCTATAGCGTTGTATATCCTAACCTAATGCAACCTAACATCTAGGATGTAATATTTTACAACATTCCTGGCATGTCAGTCCCTACGTCTCGCTGGGAACGTTATATACGTCTATAACGACATATATCCAAACTTAAGGGAAACTAACATCTCGGATGTAATATTTTACAACATTCCTGGCGATTCGGCTCCTACTTTTCGGTGGGAACATTATATACGTCTATAACGTTGTATATCCTAACCTAACGCAACCTAAAATCTGGGATGTAATATTTTACAACATTCCTGGCATGTCGGTCCCTACGTCTCGGTGGGAACATTCTATACGTCTATAACGTTGCATATCCTAACCTAAGGGAACCTAACATCTCGGGTGTAGTATTTTACAACATTCCTGACGCGTCGGCCCCTATTTCTCGGTGGGACCATTATATACGTCTATAGCGTTATATATCCTAGCCTAAGGCGACCTGACTTGTCGAATGTAATATTTTACATCATTCCTGGCGTGTCCGCCCGTAGATCTCGGTGGTAACATTATATACGTCTATAACGTTATGTATTCTAGCCTAAGGCAACCTAACATGCCGAATGTAATATTTTACAACATTCCTGGCGTGTTGTCGCCTGCTTCTCGGTGGGGACATTATATATGTCTATAACGTTGTATATCCTAACCTAACGAAACCTAACATCTGGGATGTAATATTTTACAACATTCCTGGCGTGTCGTCGCCTGCTTCTTGATGGGGACATTATATACGTCTATAACGTTGTATATCCTAACCTAAGGGAACCTAACATCTCAGGTGTAATATTTTACAACATTCCTGACGCGTCGGCACCTATTTCTCGGTGGGAACTTTATATACGTCTTTAACGTTATATATCCTAGCCTAAGGCGACCTAGCATGTCGAATGTAATATTTTACATCATTCCTGTCGTGTCGACCCGTATTTCTCGGTGGTAACATTATATGCGTCTATAACGTTACATATCGTAGCCTAAGGCGACCTGATATGTCGAATGTAATATTTTGCAACGTTCCTGGCGTGTCGTCACCTGCTTCTCGGTGGGGACATTATATACGTCTATAGCGTTGTATATCCTAACCTAATGCAACCTAACATCTAGGATGTAATATTTTACAACATTCCTGGCATGTCAGTCCCTACGTCTCGCTGGGAACGTTATTTACGTCTATAACGACATATATCCAAACTTAAGGGAAACTAACATCTCGGATGTAATATTTTACAACATTCCTGGCGATTCGGCTCCTACTTTTCGGTGGGAACATTATATACGTCTATAACGTTGTATATCCTAACCTAACGAAACCTAAAATCTGGGATGTAATATTTTACAACATTCCTGGCATGTCGGTCCCTACATCTCGGTGGGAACATTCTATACGTCTATAACGTTGCATATCCTAACCTAAGGGAACCTAACATCTCGGGTGTAGTATTTTACAACATTCCTGACGCGTCGGCCCCTATTTCTCGGTGGGACCATTATATACGTCTATAGCGTTATATATCCTAGCCTAAGGCGACCTGACATGTCGAATGTAATATTTTACATCATTCCTGGCGTGTCCGCCCGTAGATCTCGGTGGTAACATTATATACGTCTATAACGTTATGTATTCTAGCCTAAGGCAACCTAACATGCCGAATGTAATATTTTACAACATTCCTGGCGTGTTGTCGCCTGCTTCTCGGTGGGGACATTATATATGTCTATAACGTTGTATATCCTAACCTAACGAAACCTAACATCTGGGATGTAATATTTTACAACATTCCTGGCGTGTCGTCGCCTGCTTCTTGATGGGGACATTATATACGTCTATAACGTTGTATATCCTAACCTAACGCAACCTAACATCTGGGATGTAATATTTTACAACATTCCTGACGCGTCGGCACCTATTTCTCGGTGGGAACTTTATATACGTCTTTAACGTTATATATCCTAGCCCAATGCGACCTAGCATGTCGAATGTAATATTTCACATCATTCCTGTCGTGTCGACCCGTATTTCTCGGTGGTAACATTATATGCGTCTATAACGTTACATATCGTAGCCTAAGGCGACCTGACATGTCGAATGTAATATTTTGCAACGTTCCTGGCGTGTCGTCGCCTGCTTCTCGATGGGGACATTATATACGTCTATAGCGTTGTATATCCTAACCTAATGCAACCTAACATCTAGGATGTAATATTTTACAACATTCCTGGCATGTCAGTCCCTACGTCTCGCTGGGAACGTTATATACGTCTATAACGACATATATCCAAACTTAAGGGAAACTAACATCTCGGATGTAATATTTTACAACATTCCTGGCGATTCGGCTCCTACTTTTCGGTGGGAACATTATATACGTCTATAACGTTGTATATCCTAACCTAAGGCAACCCAACATCTCGGATGTAATATTTTACATCATTCCTGTCATGTCGGTCCCTACGTCTCGTTGGGAACACTCTATGCGTCTATAGCGTTGTATATCCTAACCTAAGGGAACCTAACATCTCAGGTGTAATATTTTACAACATTCCTGGCGTGTTGTCGCCTGCTTCTCGATGGGGACATTATATATGTCTATAACGTTGTATATCCTAACCTAACACAACCTAACATCTGGGATTTAATATTTTACATCATTCCTGGCGTGTCATCGCCTGCTTCTCGATGGGGTCATTATATTCGTCTATAACGTTGTATATCCTAACCTAACGCAACCTAAAATCTGGGATGTAATATTTTACAACATTCCTGGCATGTCGGTACCTACGTCTCGGTGGGAACATTCTATACGTCTATAACGTTGCATATCCTAACCTAAGGGAACCTAACATCTCGGGTGTAGTATTTTACAACATTCCTGACGCGTCGGCCACTATTTCTCGGTGGGACCATTATATACGTCTATAGCGTTATATATCCTAGCCTAAGGCGACCTGACATGTCGAATGTAATATTTTACATCATTCCTGGCGTGTCCGCCCGTAGATCTCGGTGGTAACATTATATACGTCTATAACGTTATGTATTCTAGCCTAAGGCAACCTAACATGCCGAATGTAATATTTTACAACATTCCTGGCGTGTTGTCGCCTGCTTCTCGGTGGGGACATTATATATGTCTATAACGTTGTATATCCTAACCTAACGAAATCTAACATCTGGGATGTAATATTTTACAACATTCCTGGCGTGTCGTCGCCTGCTTCTTGATGGGGACATTATATACGTCTATAACGTTGTATATCCTAACCTAACGCAACCTAACATCTGGGATGTAATATTTTACAACATTCCTGACGCGTCGGCACCTATTTCTCGGTGGGAACTTTATATACGTCTTTAACGTTATATATCCTAGCCCAATGCGACCTAGCATGTCGAATGTAATATTTCACATCATTCCTGTCGTGTCGACCCGTATTTCTCGGTGGTAACATTATATGCGTCTATAACGTTACATATCGTAGCCTAAGGCGACCTGACATGTCGAATGTAATATTTTGCAACGTTCCTGGCGAGTGGTCGCCTGCTTCTCGATGGGGACATTATATACGTCTATAGCGTTGTATATCCTAACCTAATGCAACCTAACATCTAGGATGTAATATTTTACAACATTCCTGGCATGTCAGTCCCTACGTCTCGCTGGGAACGTTATATACGTCTATAACGACATATATCCAAACTTAAGGGAAACTAACATCTCGGATGTAATATTTTACAACATTCCTGGCGATTCGGCTCCTACTTTTCGGTGGGAACATTATATACGTCTATAACGTTGTATATCCTAACCTAAGGCAACCCAACATCTCGCATGTAATATTTTACATCATTCCTGTCATGTCGGTCCCTACGTCTCGTTGGGAACACTCTATGCGTCTATAGCGTTGTATATCCTAACCTAAGGGAACCTAACATCTCAGGTGTAATATTTTACAACATTCCTGGCGTGTTGTCGCCTGCTTCTCGATGGGGACATTATATATGTCTATAACGTTGTATATCCTAGCCTAAGCAATCTAACATCTCGGATGTAATATATTACAACATTCCTGGCGTGTCGTCGCCAGCTTCTCGATGGGGACATTATATACGTCTATAACGTTGTATATCCTAACCTAACACAACCTAACACCTGGGATTTAATATTTTACATCATTCCTGGCGTGTCGTCGCCTGATTCTCGATGGGGTCATTATATACGTCTATAACGTTGTATATCCTAACCTAACGCAACCTAAAATCTGGGATGTAATATTTTACAACATTCCTGGCATGTCGGTCCCTACGTCTCGGTGGGAACATTCTATACGTCTATAACGTTGCATATCCTAACCTAAGGGAACCTAACATCTCGGGTGTAGTATTTTACAACATTCCTGACGCGTCGGCCCCTATTTCTCGGTGGGACCATTATATACGTCTATAGCGTTATATATCCTAGCCTAAGGCGACCTGACATGTCGAATGTAATATTTTACATCATTCCTGGCGTGTCCGCCCGTAGATCTCGGTGGTAACATTATATACGTCTATAACGTTATGTATTCTAGCCTAAGGCAACCTAACATGCCGAATGTAATATTTTACAACATTCCTGGCGTGTTGTCGCCTGCTTCTCGGTGGGGACATTATATATGTCTATAACGTTGTATATCCTAACCTAACGAAACCTAACATCTGGGATGTAATATTTTACAACATTCCTGGCGTGTCGTCGCCTGCTTCTTGATGGGGACATTATATACGTCTATAACGTTGTATATCCTAACCTAACGCAACCTAACATCTAGGATGTAATATTTTACAACATTCCTGACGCGTCGGCACCTATTTCTCGGTGGGAACTTTATATACGTCTTTAACGTTATATATCCTAGCCTAATGCGACCTAGCATGTCGAATGTAATATTTCACATCATTCCTGTCGTGTCGACCCGTATTTCTCGGTGGCAACATTATATGCGTCTATAACGTTACATACCGTAGCCTAAGGCGACCTGACATGTCGAATGTAATATTTTGCAACGTTCCTGGCGTGTCGTCGCCTGCTTCTCGATGGGGACATTATATACGTCTATAGCGTTGTATATCCTAACCTAATGCAACCTAACATCTAGGATGTAATATTTTACAACATTCCTGGCATGTCAGTCCCTACGTCTCGCTGGGAACGTTATATACGTCTATAACGACATATATCCAAACTTAAGGGAAACTAACATCTCGGATGTAATATTTTACAACATTCCTGGCGATTCGGCTCCTACTTTTCGGTGGGAACATTATATACGTCTATAACGTTGTATATCCTAACCTAAGGCAACCCAACATCTCGGATGTAATATTTTACATCATTCCTGTCATGTCGGTCCCTACGTCTCGTTGGGAACACTCTATGCGTCTATAGCGTTGTATATCCTAACCTAAGGGAACCTAACATCTCAGGTGTAATATTTTACAACATTCCTGGCGTGTTGTCGCCTGCTTCTCGATGGGGACATTATATATGTCTATAACGTTGTATATCCTAGCCTAAGCAATCCAACATCTCGGATGTAATATATTACAACATTCCTGGCGTGTCGTCGCCTGCTTCTCGATGGGGACATTATATACGTCTATAACGTTGTATATCCTAACCTAACACAACCTAACATCTGGGATTTAATATTTTACATCATTCCTGGCATGTCATCGCCTGCTTCTCGATGGGGTCATTATATACGTCTATAACGTTGTATATCCTAACCTAACGCAACCTAAAATCTGGGATGTAATATTTTACAACATTCCTGGCATGTCGGTACCTACGTCTCGGTGGGAACATTCTATACGTCTATAACGTTGCATATCCTAACCTAAGGGAACCTAACATCTCGGGTGTAGTATTTTACAACATTCCTGACGCGTCGGCCACTATTTCTCGGTGGGACAATTATATACGTCTATAGCGTTATATATCCTAGCCTAAGGCGACCTGACATGTCGAATGTAATATTTTACATCATTCCTGGCGTGTCCGCCCGTAGATCTCGGTGGTAACATTATATACGTCTATAACGTTATGTATTCTAGCCTAAGGCAACCTAACATGCCGAATGTAATATTATACAACATTCCTGGCGTGTTGTCGCCTGCTTCTCGGTGGGGACATTATATATGTCTATAACGTTGTATATCCTAACCTAACGAAACCTAACATCTGGGATGTAATATTTTACAACATTCCTGGCGTGTCGTCGCCTGCTTCTTGATGGGGACATTATATACGTCTATAACGTTGTATATCCTAACCTAACGCAACCTAACATCTGGGATGTAATATTTTACAACATTCCTGACGCGTCGGCACCTATTTCTCGGTGGGAACTTTATATACGTCTTTAACGTTATATATCCTAGCCTAATGCGACCTAGCATGTCGAATGTAATATTTCACATCATTCCTGTCGTGTCGACCCGTATTTCTCGGTGGTAACATTATATGCGTCTATAACGTTACATATCGTAGCCTAAGGCGACCTGACATGTCGAATGTAATATTTTGCAACGTTCCTGGCGTGTCGTCGCCTGCTTCTCGATGGGGACATTATATACGTCTATAGCGTTGTATATCCTAACCTAATGCAACCTAACATCTAGGATGTAATATTTTACAACATTCCTGGCATGTCAGTCCCTACGTCTCGCTGGGAACGTTATATACGTCTATAACGACATATATCCAAACTTAAGGGAAACTAACATCTCGGATGTAATATTTTACAACATTCCTGGCGATTCGGCTCCTACTTTTCGGTGGGAACATTATATACGTCTATAACGTTGTATATCCTAACCTAAGGCAACCCAACATCTCGGATGTAATATTTTACGTCATTCCTGTCATGTCGGTCCCTACGTCTCGTTGGGAACACTCTATGCGTCTATAGCGTTGTATATACTAACCTAAGGGAACCTAACATCTCAGGTGTAATATTTTACAACATTCCTGGCGTGTTGTCGCCTGCTTCTCGATGGGGACATTATATATGTCTATAACGTTGTATATCCTAGTCTAAGCAATCTAACATCTCGGATGTAATATATTACAACATTACTAGCGTGTCGTCGCCTGCTTCTCGATGGGGACATTATATACGTCTATAACGTTGTATATCCTAACCTAACGCAACCTAACATCTGGGATTTAATATTTTACATCATTCCTGGCGTGTCGTCGCCTGCTTCTCGATGGGGTCATTATATACGTCTATAACGTTGTATATCCTAACCTAACGCAACCTAAAATCTGGGATGTAATATTTTACAACATTCCTGGCATGTCGGTCCCTACGTCTCGGTGGGAACATTCTATACGTCTATAACGTTGTATATCCTAACCTAAGGGAACCTAACATCTCGGGTGTAGTATTTTACAACATTCCTGACGCGTCGGCCCCTATTTCTCGGCGGGACCATTATATACGTCTATGGCGTTATATATCCTAGCCTTAGGCGACCTGACATGTCGAATGTAATATTTTACATCATTCCTGGCGTGTCCGCCGGTAGATCTCGGTGGTAACACGATATACGTCTATAACGTTATGTATTCTAGCCTAAGGCAACCTAACATGCCGAATGTAATATTTTACAACATTCCTGGCGTTTTGTCGCCTGCTTCTCGGTGGGGACATTATATATGTCTATAACGTTGTATATCCTAACCTAACGAAACCTAACATCTGGGATGTAATATTTTACAACATTCCTGGCATGTCAGTCCCTACGTCTCGCTGGGAACACTCTATGCGTCTATAGCGTCGTATATCCTAACCTAAGGGAACCTAACATCTCAGGTGTAATATTTTACAACATTCCTGGCGTGTTGTCGCCTGCTTCTCGATGGGGACATTATATATGTCTATAACGTTGTATATCCTAGCCTAAGCAATCTAACACCTCGGATGTAATATATTACACCATTCCTGGCGTGTTGTCGCCTGCTTCTCGATGGGGACATTATATATGTCTATAACGTTGTATATCCTAGCCTAAGCAATCTAACACCTCGAATGTAATATTTTGCAACGTTCCTGGCGTGTCGTCGCCTGCTTCTCGATGGGGACATTATATACGTCTATAGCGTTGTATATCCTAACCTAATGCAACCTAACATCTAGGATGTAATATTTTACAACATTCCTGGCATGTCAGTCCCTACGTCTCGCTGGGAACGTTATATACGTCTATAACGACATATATCCAAACTTAAGGGAAACTAACATCTCGGATGTAATATTTTACAACATTCCTGGCGATTCGGCTCCTACTTTTCGGTGGGAACATTATATACGTCTATAACGTTGTATATCCTAACCTAAGGCAACCCAACATCTCGGATGTAATATTTTACATCATTCCTGTCATGTCGGTCCCTACGTCTCGTTGGGAACACTCTATGCGTCTATAGCGTTGTATATCCTAACCTAAGGGAACCTAACATCTCAGGTGTAATATTTTACAACATTCCTGGCGTGTTGTCGCCTGCTTCTCGGTGGGGACATTATATATGTCTATAACGTTGTATATCCTAACCTAACGAAACCTAACATCTGGGATGTAATATTTTACAACATTCCTGGCGTGTCGTCGCCTGCTTCTTGATGGGGACATTATATACGTCTATAACGTTGTATATCCTAACCTAACGCAACCTAACATCTGGGATGTAATATTTTACAACATTCCTGGCATGTCAGTCCCTACGTCTCGCTGGGAACGTTATATACGTCTATAACGACATATACCCAAACTTAAGGGAAACTAACATCTCGGATGTAATATTTTACAACATTCCTGGCGATTCGGCTCCTACTTTTCGGTGGGAACATTATATACGTCTATAACGTTGTATATCCTAACCTAAGGCAACCCAACATCTCGGATGTAATATTTTACATCATTCCTGTCATGTCGGTCCCTACGTCTCGTTGGGAACACTCTATGCGTCTATAGCGTTGTATATCCTAACCTAAGGGAACCTAACATCTCAGGTGTAATATTTTACAACATTCCTGGCGTGTTGTCGCCTGCTTCTCGGTGGGGACATTATATATGTCTATAACGTTGTATATCCTAACCTAACGAAACCTAACATCTGGGATGTAATATTTTACAACATTCCTGGCGTGTCGTCGCCTGCTTCTTGATGGGGACATTATATACGTCTATAACGTTGTATATCCTAACCTAACGCAACCTAACATCTGGGATGTAATATTTTACAACATTCCTGACGCGTCGGCACCTATTTCTCGGTGGGAACTTTATATACGTCTTTAACGTTATATATCCTAGCCTAATGCGACCTAGCATGTCGAATGTAATATTTCACATCATTCCTGTTGTGTCGACCCGTATTTCTCGGTGGTAACATTATATGCGTCTATAACGTTACATATCGTAGCCTAAGGCGACCTGACATGTCGAATGTAATATTTTGCAACGTTCCTGGCGTGTCGTCGCCTGCTTCTCGATGGGGACATTATATATGTCTATAACGTTGTATATCCTAGCCTAAGCAATCTAACACCTCGAATGTAATATTTTGCAACGTTCCTGGCGTGTCGTCGCCTGCTTCTCGATGGGGACATTATATACGTCTATAGCGTTGTATATCCTAACCTAATGCAACCTAACATCTAGGATGTAATATTTTACAACATTCCTGGCATGTCAGTCCCTACGTCTCGCTGGGAACGTTATATACGTCTATAACGACATATATCCAAACTTAAGGGAAACTAGCATCTCGGATGTAATATTTTACAACATTCCTGGCGATTCGGCTCCTACTTTTCGGTGGGAACATTATATACGTCTATAACGTTGTATATCCTAACCTAAGGCAACCCAACATCTCGGATGTAATATTTTACATCATTCCTGTCATGTCGGTCCCTACGTCTCGTTGGGAACACTCTATGCGTCTATAGCGTTGTATATACTAACCTAAGGGAACCTAACATCTCAGGTGTAATATTTTACAACATTCCTGGCGTGTTGTCGCCTGCTTCTCGATGGGGACATTATATATGTCTATAACGTTGTATATCCTAGCCTAAGCAATCCAACATCTCGGATGTAATATATTACAACATTCCTAGCGTGTCGTCGCCTGCTTCTCGATGGGGACATTATATACGTCTATAACGTTGTATATCCTAACCTAACGCAACCTAACATCTGGGATTTAATAGTTTACATCATTCCTGGCGTGTCGTCGCCTGCTTCTCGATGGGGTCATTATATACGTCTATAACGTTGTATATCCTAACCTAACGCAACCTAAAATCTGGGATGTAATATTTTACAACATTCCTGGCGATTCGGCTCCTACTTTTCGGTGGGAACATTATATACGTCTATAACGTTGTATATCCTAACCTAAGGCAACCCAACATCTCGGATGTAATATTTTACATCATTCCTGTCATGTCGGTCCCTACGTCTCGTTGGGAACACTCTATGCGTCTATAGCGTTGTATATCCTAACCTAAGGGAACCTAACATCTCAGGTGTAATATTTTACAACATTCCTGGCGTGTTGTCGCCTGCTTCTCGGTGGGGACATTATATATGTCTATAACGTTGTATATCCTAACCTAACGAAACCTAACATCTGGGATGTAATATTTTACAACATTCCTGGCGTGTCGTCGCCTGCTTCTTGATGGGGACATTATATACGTCTATAACGTTGTATATCCTAACCTAACGCAACCTAACATCTGGGATGTAATATTTTACAACATTCCTGGCATGTCAGTCCCTACGTCTCGCTGGGAACGTTATATACGTCTATAACGACATATACCCAAACTTAAGGGAAACTAACATCTCGGATGTAATATTTTACAACATTCCTGGCGATTCGGCTCCTACTTTTCGGTGGGAACATTATATACGTCTATAACGTTGTATATCCTAACCTAAGGCAACCCAACATCTCGGATGTAATATTTTACATCATTCCTGTCATGTCGGTCCCTACGTCTCGTTGGGAACACTCTATGCGTCTATAGCGTTGTATATCCTAACCTAAGGGAACCTAACATCTCAGGTGTAATATTTTACAACATTCCTGGCGTGTTGTCGCCTGCTTCTCGGTGGGGACATTATATATGTCTATAACGTTGTATATCCTAACCTAACGAAACCTAACATCTGGGATGTAATATTTTACAACATTCCTGGCGTGTCGTCGCCTGCTTCTTGATGGGGACATTATATACGTCTATAACGTTGTATATCCTAACCTAACGCAACCTAACATCTGGGATGTAATATTTTACAACATTCCTGACGCGTCGGCACCTATTTCTCGGTGGGAACTTTATATACGTCTTTAACGTTATATATCCTAGCCTAATGCGACCTAGCATGTCGAATGTAATATTTCACATCATTCCTGTTGTGTCGACCCGTATTTCTCGGTGGTAACATTATATGCGTCTATAACGTTACATATCGTAGCCTAAGGCGACCTGACATGTCGAATGTAATATTTTGCAACGTTCCTGGCGTGTCGTCGCCTGCTTCTCGATGGGGACATTATATACGTCTATAGCGTTGTATATCCTAACCTAATGCAACCTAACATCTAGGATGTAATATTTTACAACATTCCTGGCATGTCAGTCCCTACGTCTCGCTGGGAACGTTATATACGTCTATAACGACATATATCCAAACTTAAGGGAAACTAGCATCTCGGATGTAATATTTTACAACATTCCTGGCGATTCGGCTCCTACTTTTCGGTGGGAACATTATATACGTCTATAACGTTGTATATCCTAACCTAAGGCAACCCAACATCTCGGATGTAATATTTTACATCATTCCTGTCATGTCGGTCCCTACGTCTCGTTGGGAACACTCTATGCGTCTATAGCGTTGTATATCCTAACCTAAGGGAACCTAACATCTCAGGTGTAATATTTTACAACATTCCTGGCGTGTTGTCGCCTGCTTCTCGGTGGGGACATTATATATGTCTATAACGTTGTATATCCTAACCTAACGAAACCTAACATCTGGGATGTAATATTTTACAACATTCCTGGCGTGTCGTCGCCTGCTTCTTGATGGGGACATTATATACGTCTATAACGTTGTATATCCTAACCTAACGCAACCTAACATCTGGGATGTAATATTTTACAACATTCCTGACGCGTCGGCACCTATTTCTCGGTGGGAACTTTATATACGTCTTTAACGTTATATATCCTAGCCTAATGCGACCTAGCATGTCGAATGTAATATTTCACATCATTCCTGTTGTGTCGACCCGTATTTCTCGGTGGTAACATTATATGCGTCTATAACGTTACATATCGTAGCCTAAGGCGACCTGACATGTCGAATGTAATATTTTGCAACGTTCCTGGCGTGTCGTCGCCTGCTTCTCGATGGGGACATTATATACGTCTATAGCGTTGTATATCCTAACCTAATGCAACCTAACATCTAGGATGTAATATTTTACAACATTCCTGGCATGTCAGTCCCTACGTCTCGCTGGGAACGTTATATACGTCTATAACGACATATATCCAAACTTAAGGGAAACTAGCATCTCGGATGTAATATTTTACAACATTCCTGGCGATTCGGCTCCTACTTTTCGGTGGGAACATTATATACGTCTATAACGTTGTATATCCTAACCTAAGGCAACCCAACATCTCGGATGTAATATTTTACATCATTCCTGTCATGTCGGTCCCTACGTCTCGTTGGGAACACTCTATGCGTCTATAGCGTTGTATATACTAACCTAAGGGAACCTAACATCTCAGGTGTAATATTTTACAACATTCCTGGCGTGTTGTCGCCTGCTTCTCGATGGGGACATTATATATGTCTATAACGTTGTATATCCTAGCCTAAGCAATCCAACATCTCGGATGTAATATATTACAACATTCCTGGCGTGTCGTCGCCTGCTTCTCGATGGGGACATTATATACGTCTATAACGTTGTATATCCTAACCTAACGCAACCTAACATCTGGGATTTAATATTTTACATCATTCCTGGCGTGTCGTCGCCTGCTTCTCGATGGGGTCATTATATACGTCTATAACGTTGTATATCCTAACCTAACGCAACCTAAAATCTGGGATGTAATATTTTACAACATTCCTGGCATGTCGGTCCCTACGTCTCGGTGGGAACATTCTATACGTCTATAACGTTGTATATCCTAACCTAAGGGAACCTAACATCTCGGGTGTAGTATTTTACAACATTCCTGACGCGTCGGCCCCTATTTCTCGGCGGGACCATTATATACGTCTATGGCGTTATATATCCTAGCCTTAGGCGACCTGACATGTCGAATGTAATATTTTACATCATTCCTGGCGTGTCCGCCCGTAGATCTCGGTGGTAACACGATATACGTCTATAACGTTATGTATTCTAGCCTAAGGCAACCTAACATGCCGAATGTAATATTTTACAACATTCCTGGCGTGTTGTCGCCTGCTTCTCGGTGGGGACATTATATATGTCTATAACGTTGTATATCCTAACCTAACGAAACCTAACATCTGGGATGTAATATTTTACAACATTCCTGGCATGTCAGTCCCTACGTCTCGCTGGGAACACTCTATGCGTCTATAGCGTTGTATATCCTAACCTAAGGGAACCTAACATCTCAGGTGTAATATTGTACAACATTCCTGGCGTGTTGTCGCCTGCTTCTCGATGGGGACATTATATATGTCTATAACGTTGTATATCCTAGCCTAAGCAATCTAACACCTCGGATGTAATATATTACACCATTCCTGGCGTGTTGTCGCCTGCTTCTCGATGGGGACATTATATATGTCTATAACGTTGTATATCCTAGCCTAAGCAATCTAACACCTCGAATGTAATATTTTGCAACGTTCCTGGCGTGTCGTCGCCTGCTTCTCGATGGGGACATTATATACGTCTATAGCGTTGTATATCCTAACCTAATGCAACCTAACATCTAGGATGTAATATTTTACAACATTCCTGGCATGTCAGTCCCTACGTCTCGCTGGGAACGTTATATACGTCTATAACGACATATATCCAAACTTAAGGGAAACTAGCATCTCGGATGTAATATTTTACAACATTCCTGGCGATTCGGCTCCTACTTTTCGGTGGGGACATTATATATGTCTATAACGTTGTATATCCTAACCTAACGAAACCTAACATCTGGGATGTAATATTTTACAACATTCCTGGCATGTCAGTCCCTACGTCTCGCTGGGAACACTCTATGCGTCTATAGCGTTGTATATCCTAACCTAAGGGAACCTAACATCTCAGGTGTAATATTTTACAACATTCCTGGCGTGTTGTCGCCTGCTTCTCGATGGGGAAATTATATATGTCTATAACGTTGTATATCCTAGCCTAAGCAATCTAACACCTCGGATGTAATATATTACACCATTCCTGGCGTGTTGTCGCCTGCTTCTCGATGGGGACATTATATATGTCTATAACGTTGTATATCCTAACCTAACGAAACCTAACATCTGGGATGTAATATTTTACAACATTCCTGGCGTGTCGTCGCCTGCTTCTTGATGGGGACATTATATACGTCTATAACGTTGTATATCCTAACCTAACGCAACCTAACATCTGGGATGTAATATTTTACAACATTCCTGGCATGTCAGTCCCTACGTCTCGCTGGGAACGTTATATACGTCTATAACGACATATACCCAAACTTAAGGGAAACTAACATCTCGGATGTAATATTTTACAACATTCCTGGCGATTCGGCTCCTACTTTTCGGTGGGAACATTATATACGTCTATAACGTTGTATATCCTAACCTAAGGCAACCCAACATCTCGGATGTAATATTTTACATCATTCCTGTCATGTCGGTCCCTACGTCTCGTTGGGAACACTCTATGCGTCTATAGCGTTGTATATCCTAACCTAAGGGAACCTAACATCTCAGGTGTAATATTTTACAACATTCCTGGCGTGTTGTCGCCTGCTTCTCGGTGGGGACATTATATATGTCTATAACGTTGTATATCCTAACCTAACGAAACCTAACATCTGGGATGTAATATTTTACAACATTCCTGGCGTGTCGTCGCCTGCTTCTTGATGGGGACATTATATACGTCTATAACGTTGTATATCCTAACCTAACGCAACCTAACATCTGGGATGTAATATTTTACAACATTCCTGACGCGTCGGCACCTATTTCTCGGTGGGAACTTTATATACGTCTTTAACGTTATATATCCTAGCCTAATGCGACCTAGCATGTCGAATGTAATATTTCACATCATTCCTGTTGTGTCGACCCGTATTTCTCGGTGGTAACATTATATGCGTCTATAACGTTACATATCGTAGCCTAAGGCGACCTGACATGTCGAATGTAATATTTTGCAACGTTCCTGGCGTGTCGTCGCCTGCTTCTCGATGGGGACATTATATATGTCTATAACGTTGTATATCCTAGCCTAAGCAATCTAACACCTCGAATGTAATATTTTGCAACGTTCCTGGCGTGTCGTCGCCTGCTTCTCGATGGGGACATTATATACGTCTATAGCGTTGTATATCCTAACCTAATGCAACCTAACATCTAGGATGTAATATTTTACAACATTCCTGGCATGTCAGTCCCTACGTCTCGCTGGGAACGTTATATACGTCTATAACGACATATATCCAAACTTAAGGGAAACTAGCATCTCGGATGTAATATTTTACAACATTCCTGGCGATTCGGCTCCTACTTTTCGGTGGGAACATTATATACGTCTATAACGTTGTATATCCTAACCTAAGGCAACCCAACATCTCGGATGTAATATTTTACATCATTCCTGTCATGTCGGTCCCTACGTCTCGTTGGGAACACTCTATGCGTCTATAGCGTTGTATATACTAACCTAAGGGAACCTAACATCTCAGGTGTAATATTTTACAACATTCCTGGCGTGTTGTCGCCTGCTTCTCGATGGGGACATTATATATGTCTATAACGTTGTATATCCTAGCCTAAGCAATCCAACATCTCGGATGTAATATATTACAACATTCCTAGCGTGTCGTCGCCTGCTTCTCGATGGGGACATTATATACGTCTATAACGTTGTATATCCTAACCTAACGCAACCTAACATCTGGGATTTAATAGTTTACATCATTCCTGGCGTGTCGTCGCCTGCTTCTCGATGGGGTCATTATATACGTCTATAACGTTGTATATCCTAACCTAACGCAACCTAAAATCTGGGATGTAATATTTTACAACATTCCTGGCGATTCGGCTCCTACTTTTCGGTGGGAACATTATATACGTCTATAACGTTGTATATCCTAACCTAAGGCAACCCAACATCTCGGATGTAATATTTTACATCATTCCTGTCATGTCGGTCCCTACGTCTCGTTGGGAACACTCTATGCGTCTATAGCGTTGTATATCCTAACCTAAGGGAACCTAACATCTCAGGTGTAATATTTTACAACATTCCTGGCGTGTTGTCGCCTGCTTCTCGGTGGGGACATTATATATGTCTATAACGTTGTATATCCTAACCTAACGAAACCTAACATCTGGGATGTAATATTTTACAACATTCCTGGCGTGTCGTCGCCTGCTTCTTGATGGGGACATTATATACGTCTATAACGTTGTATATCCTAACCTAACGCAACCTAACATCTGGGATGTAATATTTTACAACATTCCTGGCATGTCAGTCCCTACGTCTCGCTGGGAACGTTATATACGTCTATAACGACATATACCCAAACTTAAGGGAAACTAACATCTCGGATGTAATATTTTACAACATTCCTGGCGATTCGGCTCCTACTTTTCGGTGGGAACATTATATACGTCTATAACGTTGTATATCCTAACCTAAGGCAACCCAACATCTCGGATGTAATATTTTACATCATTCCTGTCATGTCGGTCCCTACGTCTCGTTGGGAACACTCTATGCGTCTATAGCGTTGTATATCCTAACCTAAGGGAACCTAACATCTCAGGTGTAATATTTTACAACATTCCTGGCGTGTTGTCGCCTGCTTCTCGGTGGGGACATTATATATGTCTATAACGTTGTATATCCTAACCTAACGAAACCTAACATCTGGGATGTAATATTTTACAACATTCCTGGCGTGTCGTCGCCTGCTTCTTGATGGGGACATTATATACGTCTATAACGTTGTATATCCTAACCTAACGCAACCTAACATCTGGGATGTAATATTTTACAACATTCCTGACGCGTCGGCACCTATTTCTCGGTGGGAACTTTATATACGTCTTTAACGTTATATATCCTAGCCTAATGCGACCTAGCATGTCGAATGTAATATTTCACATCATTCCTGTTGTGTCGACCCGTATTTCTCGGTGGTAACATTATATGCGTCTATAACGTTACATATCGTAGCCTAAGGCGACCTGACATGTCGAATGTAATATTTTGCAACGTTCCTGGCGTGTCGTCGCCTGCTTCTCGATGGGGACATTATATACGTCTATAGCGTTGTATATCCTAACCTAATGCAACCTAACATCTAGGATGTAATATTTTACAACATTCCTGGCATGTCAGTCGCTACGTCTCGCTGGGAACGTTATATACGTCTATAACGACATATATCCAAACTTAAGGGAAACTAGCATCTCGGATGTAATATTTTACAACATTCCTGGCGATTCGGCTCCTACTTTTCGGTGGGAACATTATATACGTCTATAACGTTGTATATCCTAACCTAAGGCAACCCAACATCTCGGATGTAATATTTTACATCATTCCTGTCATGTCGGTCCCTACGTCTCGTTGGGAACACTCTATGCGTCTATAGCGTTGTATATCCTAACCTAAGGGAACCTAACATCTCAGGTGTAATATTTTACAACATTCCTGGCGTGTTGTCGCCTGCTTCTCGGTGGGGACATTATATATGTCTATAACGTTGTATATCCTAACCTAACGAAACCTAACATCTGGGATGTAATATTTTACAACATTCCTGGCGTGTCGTCGCCTGCTTCTTGATGGGGACATTATATACGTCTATAACGTTGTATATCCTAACCTAACGCAACCTAACATCTGGGATGTAATATTTTACAACATTCCTGACGCGTCGGCACCTATTTCTCGGTGGGAACTTTATATACGTCTTTAACGTTATATATCCTAGCCTAATGCGACCTAGCATGTCGAATGTAATATTTCACATCATTCCTGTTGTGTCGACCCGTATTTCTCGGTGGTAACATTATATGCGTCTATAACGTTACATATCGTAGCCTAAGGCGACCTGACATGTCGAATGTAATATTTTGCAACGTTCCTGGCGTGTCGTCGCCTGCTTCTCGATGGGGACATTATATACGTCTATAGCGTTGTATATCCTAACCTAATGCAACCTAACATCTAGGATGTAATATTTTACAACATTCCTGGCATGTCAGTCCCTACGTCTCGCTGGGAACGTTATATACGTCTATAACGACATATATCCAAACTTAAGGGAAACTAGCATCTCGGATGTAATATTTTACAACATTCCTGGCGATTCGGCTCCTACTTTTCGGTGGGAACATTATATACGTCTATAACGTTGTATATCCTAACCTAAGGCAACCCAACATCTCGGATGTAATATTTTACATCATTCCTGTCATGTCGGTCCCTACGTCTCGTTGGGAACACTCTATGCGTCTATAGCGTTGTATATACTAACCTAAGGGAACCTAACATCTCAGGTGTAATATTTTACAACATTCCTGGCGTGTTGTCGCCTGCTTCTCGATGGGGACATTATATATGTCTATAACGTTGTATATCCTAGCCTAAGCAATCCAACATCTCGGATGTAATATATTACAACATTCCTGGCGTGTCGTCGCCTGCTTCTCGATGGGGACATTCTATACGTCTATAACGTTGTATATCCTAACCTAACGCAACCTAACATCTGGGATTTAATATTTTACATCATTCCTGGCGTGTCGTCGCCTGCTTCTCGATGGGGTCATTATATACGTCTATAACGTTGTATATCCTAACCTAACGCAACCTAAAATCTGGGATGTAATATTTTACAACATTCCTGGCATGTCGGTCCCTACGTCTCGGTGGGAACATTCTATACGTCTATAACGTTGTATATCCTAACCTAAGGGAACCTAACATCTCGGGTGTAGTATTTTACAACATTCCTGACGCGTCGGCCCCTATTTCTCGGCGGGACCATTATATACGTCTATGGCGTTATATATCCTAGCCTTAGGCGACCTGACATGTCGAATGTAATATTTTACATCATTCCTGGCGTGTCCGCCCGTAGATCTCGGTGGTAACACGATATACGTCTATAACGTTATGTATTCTAGCCTAAGGCAACCTAACATGCCGAATGTAATATTTTACAACATTCCTGGCGTGTTGTCGCCTGCTTCTCGGTGGGGACATTATATATGTCTATAACGTTGTATATCCTAACCTAACGAAACCTAACATCTGGGATGTAATATTTTACAACATTCCTGGCATGTCAGTCCCTACGTCTCGCTGGGAACACTCTATGCGTCTATAGCGTTGTATATCCTAACCTAAGGGAACCTAACATCTCAGGTGTAATATTGTACAACATTCCTGGCGTGTTGTCGCCTGCTTCTCGATGGGGACATTATATATGTCTATAACGTTGTATATCCTAGCCTAAGCAATCTAACACCTCGGATGTAATATATTACACCATTCCTGGCGTGTTGTCGCCTGCTTCTCGATGGGGACATTATATATGTCTATAACGTTGTATATCCTAGCCTAAGCAATCTAACACCTCGAATGTAATATTTTGCAACGTTCCTGGCGTGTCGTCGCCTGCTTCTCGATGGGGACATTATATACGTCTATAGCGTTGTATATCCTAACCTAATGCAACCTAACATCTAGGATGTAATATTTTACAACATTCCTGGCATGTCAGTCCCTACGTCTCGCTGGGAACGTTATATACGTCTATAACGACATATATCCAAACTTAAGGGAAACTAGCATCTCGGATGTAATATTTTACAACATTCCTGGCGATTCGGCTCCTACTTTTCGGTGGGGACATTATATATGTCTATAACGTTGTATATCCTAACCTAACGAAACCTAACATCTGGGATGTAATATTTTACAACATTCCTGGCATGTCAGTCCCTACGTCTCGCTGGGAACACTCTATGCGTCTATAGCGTTGTATATCCTAACCTAAGGGAACCTAACATCTCAGGTGTAATATTTTACAACATTCCTGGCGTGTTGTCGCCTGCTTCTCGATGGGGAAATTATATATGTCTATAACGTTGTATATCCTAGCCTAAGCAATCTAACACCTCGGATGTAATATATTACACCATTCCTGGCGTGTTGTCGCCTGCTTCTCGATGGGGACATTATATATGTCTATAACGTTGTATATCCTAGCCTAAGCAATCTAACACCCCGAATGTAATATTTTGCAACGTTCCTGGCGTGTCGTCGCCTGCTTCTCGATGGGGACATTATATACGTCTATAGCGTTGTATATCCTAACCTAATGCAACCTAACATCTAGGATGTAATATTTTACAACATTCCTGGCATGTCAGTCCCTACGTCTCGCTGGGAACGTTATATACGTCTATAACGACATATATCCAAACTTAAGGGAAACTAGCATCTCGGATGTAATATTTTACAACATTCCTGGCGATTCGGCTCCTACTTTTCGGTGGGAACATTATATACGTCTATAACGTTGTATATCCTAACCTAAGGCAACCCAACATCTCGGATGTAATATTTTACATCATTCCTGTCATGTCGGTCCCTACGTCTCGTTGGGAACACTCTATGCGTCTATAGCGTTGTATATACTAACCTAAGGGAACCTAACATCTCAGGTGTAATATTTTACAACATTCCTGGCGTGTTGTCGCCTGCTTCTCGATGGGGACATTATATATGTCTATAACGTTGTATATCCTAGTCTAAGCAATCTAACATCTCGGATGTAATATATTGCAACATTCCTAGCGTGTCGTCGCCTGCTTCTCGATGGGGACATTATATACGTCTATAACGTTGTATATCCTAACCTAACGCAACCTAACATCTGGGATTTAATAGTTTACATCATTCCTGGCGTGTCGTCGCCTGCTTCTCGATGGGGTCATTATATACGTCTATAACGTTGTATATCCTAACCTAACGCAACCTAAAATCTGGGATGTAATATTTTACAACATTCCTGGCATGTCGGTCCCTACGTCTCGGTGGGAACATTCTATACGTCTATAACGTTGTATATCCTAACCTAAGGGAACCTAACATCTCGGGTGTAGTATTTTACAACATTCCTGACGCGTCGGCCCCTATTTCTCGGCGGGACCATTATATACGTCTATGGCGTTATATATCCTAGCCTTAGGCGACCTGACATGTCGAATGTAATATTTTACATCATTCCTGGCGTGTCCGCCCGTAGATCTCGGTGGTAACACGATATACGTCTATAACGTTATGTATTCTAGCCTAAGGCAACCTAACATGCCGAATGTAATATTTTACAACATTCCTGGCGTGTTGTCGCCTGCTTCTCGGTGGGGACATTATATATGTCTATAACGTTGTATATCCTAACCTAACGAAACCTAACATCTGGGATGTAATATTTTACAACATTCCTGGCATGTCAGTCCCTACGTCTCGCTGGGAACACTCTATGCGTCTATAGCGTTGTATATCCTAACCTAAGGGAACCTAACATCTCAGGTGTAATATTTTACAACATTCCTGGCGTGTTGTCGCCTGCTTCTCGATGGGGACATTATATATGTCTATAACGTTGTATATCCTAGCCTAAGCAATCCAACATCTCGGATGTAATATATTACAACATTCCTGGCGTGTCGGCGCCTGCTTCTCGATGGGGACATTATATACGTCTATAACGTTGTATATCCTAACCTAACGCAACCTAACATCTGGGATTTAATATTTTACATCATTCCTGGCGTGTCGTCGCCTGCTTCTCGATGGGGTCATTATATACGTCTATAACGTTGTATATCCTAACCTAACGCAACCTAAAATCTGGGATGTAATATTTTACAACATTCCTGGCATGTCGGTCCCTACGTCTCGGTGGGAACATTCTATACGTCTATAACGTTGTATATCCTAACCTAAGGGAACCTAACATCTCGGGTGTAGTATTTTACAACATTCCTGACGCGTCGGCCCCTATTTCTTGGCGGGACCATTATATACGTCTATGGCGTTATATATCCTAGCCTTAGGCGACCTGACATGTCGAATGTAATATTTTACATCATTCCTGGCGTGTCCGCCCGTAGATCTCGGTGGTAACACGATATACGTCTATAACGTTATGTATTCTAGCCTAAGGCAACCTAACATGCCGAATGTAATATTTTACAACATTCCTGGCGTGTTGTCGCCTGCTTCTCGGTGGGGACATTATATATGTCTATAACGTTGTATATCCTAACCTAACGAAACCTAACATCTGGGATGTAATATTTTACAACATTCCTGGCATGTCAGTCCCTACGTCTCGCTGGGAACACTCTATGCGTCTATAGCGTTGTATATCCTAACCTAAGGGAACCTAACATCTCAGGTGTAATATTTTACAACATTCCTGGCGTGTTGTCGCCTGCTTCTCGATGGGGACATTATATATGTCTATATCGTTGTATATCCTAGCCTAAGCAATCTAACACCTCGGATGTAATATATTACACCATTCCTGGCGTGTTGTCGCCTGCTTCTCGATGGGGACATTATATATGTCTATAACGTTGTATATCCTAGCCTAAGCAATCTAACACCTCGAATGTAATATTTTGCAACGTTCCTGGCGTGTCGTCGCCTGCTTCTCGATGGGGACATTATATACGTCTATAGCGTTGTATATCCTAACCTAATGCAACCTAACATCTAGGATGTAATATTTTACAACATTCCTGGCATGTCAGTCCCTACGTCTCGCTGGGAACGTTATATACGTCTATAACGACATATATCCAAACTTAAGGGAAACTAACATCTCGGATGTAATATTTTACAACATTCCTGGCGATTCGGCTCCTACTTTTCGGTGGGAACATTATATACGTCTATAACGTTGTATATCCTAACCTAAGGCAACCCAACATCTCGGATGTAATATTTTACATCATTCCTGTCATGTCGGTCCCTACGTCTCGTTGGGAACACTCTATGCGTCTATAGCGTTGTATATCCTAACCTAAGGGAACCTAACATCTCAGGTGTAATATTTTACAACATTCCTGGCGTGTTGTCGCCTGCTTCTCGATAGGGACATTATATATGTCTATAACGTTGTATATCCTAGCCTAAGCAATCCAACATCTCGGATGTAATATATTACAACATTCCTGGCGTGTCGTCGCCTGCTTCTCGATGGGGACATTATATACGTCTATAACGTTGTATATCCTAACCTAACACAACCTAAAATCTGGGATGTAATATTTTACAACATTCCTGGCATGTCGGTCCCTACGTCTCGGTGGGAACATTCTATACGTCTATAAGGTTGCATATCCTAACCTAAGGGAACCTAACACCTCGGGTGTAGTATTTTACAACATTCCTGACGCGTCGGCCCCTATTTCTCGGTGGGACCATTATATACGTCTATAGCGTTATATATCCTAGCCTAAGGCGACCTGACATGTCGAATGTAATATTTTACATCATTCCTGGCGTGTCCGCCCGTAGATCTCGGTGGTAACATTATATACGTCTATAACGTTATGTATTCTAGCCTAAGGCAACCTAACATGCCGAATGTAATATTTTACAACATTCCTGGCGTGTTGTAGCCTGCTTCTCGGTGGGGACATTATATATGTCCATAACGTTGTATATCCTAACCTAACGAAACCTAACATCTGGGATGTAATATTTTACAACATTCCTGGCGTGTCGTCGCCTGCTTCTTGATGGGGACATTATATACGTCTATAACGTTGTATATCCTAACCTAACGCAACCTAACATCTGGGATGCAATATTTTACAACATTCCTGACGCGTCGGCACCTATTTCTCGGTGGGAACTTTATATACGTCTTTAACGTTATATATCCTAGCCTAATGCGACCTAGCATGTCGAATGTAATATTTTACATCATTCCTGTCGTGTCGACCCGTATTTCTCGGTGGTAACATTATATGCGTTTATAACGTTACATATCGTAGCCTAAGGCGACCTGACATGTCGAATGTAATATTTTGCAACGTTCCTGGCGTGTCGTCGCCTGCTTCTCGATGGGGACATTATATACGTCTATAGCGTTGTATATCCTAACCTAATGCAACCTAACATCTAGGATGTAATATTTTACAACATTCCTGGCATGTCAGTCCCTACGTCTCGCTGGGAACGTTATATACGTCTATAACGACATATATCCAAACTTAAGGGAAACTAACATCTCGGATGTAATATTTTACAACATTCCTGGCGATTCGGCTCCTACTTTTCGGTGGGAACATTATATACGTCTATAGCGTTGTATATCCTAACCTAATGCAACCTAAAATCTGGGATGTAATATTTTACATCATTCCTGTCATGTCGGTCCCTACGTCTCGTTGGGAACACTCTATGCGTCTATAACGTTGCATATCCTAACCTAAGGGAACCTAACATCTCGGGTGTAGTATTTTACAACATTCCTGACGCGTCGGCCCCTATTTCTCGGTGGGACCATTAGATACGTCTATAGCGTTATATATCCTAGCCTAAGGCGACCTGACATGTCGAATGTAATATTTTACATCATTCCTGGCGTGTCCGCCCGTAGATCTCGGTGGTAACATCATATACGTCTATAACGTTATGTATTCTAGCCTAAGGCAACCTAACATGCCGAATGTAATATTTTACAACATTCCTGGCGTGTTGTCGCCTGCTTCTCGGTGGGGACATTATATATGTCTATAACGTTGTATATCCTAACCTAACGAAACCTAACATCTGGGATGTAATATTTTACAACATTCCTGGCATGTCAGTCCCTACGTCTCGCTGGGAACGTTATATACGTCTATAACGACATATATCCAAACTTAAGGGAAACTAACATCTCGGATGTAATATTTTACAACATGCCTGGCGATTCGGCTCCTACTTTACGGTGGGAACATTATATACGTCTCTAACGTTGTATATCCTAACCTAAGGCAACCCAACATCTCGGATGTAATATTTTACATCATTTCTGTCATGTCGGTCCCTACGTCTCGTTGGGAACACTCTATGCGTCTATAGCGTTGTATATACTAACCTCAGGGAACCTAACATCTCAGGTGTAATATTTTACAACATTCCTGGCGTGTTGTCGCCTGCTTCTCGATGGGGACATTATATATGTCTATAACGTTGTATATCCTAGTCTAAGCAATCTAACATCTCGGATGTAATATATTACAACATTCCTGGCGTGTCGTCGCCTGCTTCTCGATGGGGACATTATATACGTCTATAACGTTGTATATCCTAACCTAACGCAACCTAACATCTGGCATTTAATATTTTACATCATTCCTGGCGTGTCGTCGCCTGCTTCTCGATGGGGTCATTATATATGTCTATAACGTTGTATATCCTAGTCCAAGCAATCTAACATCTCGGATGTAATATATTACAACATTCCTGGCGTGTCGTCGCCTGCTTCTCGATGGGGACATTCTATACGTCTATAACGTTGCATATCCTAACCTAAGGGAACCTAACATCTCGGGTGTAGTATTTTACAACATTCCTGACGCGTCGGCCCCTATTTCTCGGTGGGACCATTATATACGTCTATAGCGTTATATATCCTAGCCTAAGGCGACCTGACATGTCGAATGTAATATTTTACATCATTCCTGGCGTGTCCGCCCGTAGATCTCGGTGGTAACATTATATACGTCTATAACGTTATGTATTCTAGCCTAAGGCAACCTAACATGCCGAATGTAATATTTTACAACATTCCTGGCGTGTTGTCGCCTGCTTCTCGGTGGGGACATTATATATGTCTATAACGTTGTATATCCTAACCTAACGAAACCTAACATCTGGGATGTAATATTTTACAACATTCCTGGCATGTCAGTCCCTACGTCTCGCTGGGAACGTTATATACGTCTATAACGACATATATCCAAACTTAAGGGAAACTAACATCTCGAATGTAATATTTTACATCATTCCTGGCGTGTCCGCCCGTAGATCTCGGTGGTAACATTATATACGTCTATAACGTTATGTATTCTAGCCTAAGGCAACCTAACATGCCGAATGTAATATTTTACAACATTCCTGGCGTGTTGTAGCCTGCTTCTCGGTGGGGACATTATATATGTCCATAACGTTGTATATCCTAACCTAACGAAACCTAACATCTGGGATGTAATATTTTACAACATTCCTGGCGTGTCGTCGCCTGCTTCTTGATGGGGACATTATATACGTCTATAACGTTGTATATCCTAACCTAACGCAACCTAACATCTGGGATGCAATATTTTACAACATTCCTGACGCGTCGGCACCTATTTCTCGGTGGGAACTTTATATACGTCTTTAACGTTATATATCCTAGCCTAATGCGACCTAGCATGTCGAATGTAATATTTTACATCATTCCTGTCGTGTCGACCCGTATTTCTCGGTGGTAACATTATATGCGTTTATAACGTTACATATCGTAGCCTAAGGCGACCTGACATGTCGAATGTAATATTTTGCAACGTTCCTGGCGTGTCGTCGCCTGCTTCTCGATGGGGACATTATATACGTCTATAGCGTTGTATATCCTAACCTAATGCAACCTAACATCTAGGATGTAATATTTTACAACATTCCTGGCATGTCAGTCCCTACGTCTCGCTGGGAACGTTATATACGTCTATAACGACATATATCCAAACTTAAGGGAAACTAACATCTCGGATGTAATATTTTACAACATTCCTGGCGATTCGGCTCCTACTTTACGGTGGGAACATTATATACGTCTATAGCGTTGTATATCCTAACCTAATGCAACCTAAAATCTGGGATGTAATATTTTACATCATTCCTGTCATGTCGGTCCCTACGTCTCGTTGGGAACACTCTATGCGTCTATAACGTTGCATATCCTAACCTAAGGGAACCTAACATCTCGGGTGTAGTATTTTACAACATTCCTGACGCGTCGGCCCCTATTTCTCGGTGGGACCATTAGATACGTCTATAGCGTTATATATCCTAGCCTAAGGCGACCTGACATGTCGAATGTAATATTTTACATCATTCCTGGCGTGTCCGCCCGTAGATCTCGGTGGTAACATTATATACGTCTATAACGTTATGTATTCTAGCCTAAGGCAACCTAACATGCCGAATGTAATATCTTACAACATTCCTGGCGTGTTGTCGCCTGCGTCTCGGTGGGGACATTATATATGTCTATAACGTTGTATATCCTAACCTAACGAAACCTAACATCTGGGATGTAATATCTTACAACATTCCTGGCGTGTCGTCGCCTGCTTCTTGATGGGGACATTATATACGTCTATAACGTTGTATATCCTAACCTAACGCAACCTAACATCTGGGATGTAATATTTTACAACATTCCTGACGCGTCGGCACCTATTTCTCGGTGGGAACTTTATATACGTGTTTAACGTTATATATCCTAGCCTAAGGCGACCTAGCATGTCGAATGTAATATTTTACATCATTCCTGTCGTGTCGACCCGTATTTCTCGCTGGGAACATTATATACGTTTATAACGATATATATCCTAACCTAACGCAACCTAACATCTCGGATGTAATATTTTACAACATTCCTGGCGTGTCGTCCCCTACTTCTCGATGGGGACATTAAATACATCTATAACGTTGTATATCCTAACCTAAGGCAACCCAACATCTCGGATGTAATATTTTACATCATTCCTGTCATGTCGGTCCCTACGTCTCGTTGGGAACACTCTATGCGTCTATAGCGTTGTATATACTAACCTAAGGGAACCTAACATCTCAGGTGTAATATTTTACAACATTCCTGGCGTGTTGTCGCCTGCTTCTCGATGGGGACATTATATATGTCTATAACGTTGTATATCCTAGCCTAAGCAATCTAACATCTCGGATGTAATATTTTACAACATTCCTGGCGTGTCGTCGCCTGCTTCTCGATGGGGACATTATATACGTCTATAACGTTGTATATCCTAACCTAACGCAACCTAATATCTGGGATTTAATATTTTATATCATTCCTGGCGTGTCTTCGCCTGCTTCTCGATAGGGACATTATATACGTCTATAACGTTGTATATCCTAACCTAGCGCAACCTAAAATCTGGGATGTAATATTTTACAACATTCCTGGCATGTCGGTCCCTACGTCTCGGTGGGAACATTCTATACGTCTATAACGTTGTATATCCTAACCTAAGGGAACCTAACATCTCGGGTGTAGTATTTTACAACATTCCTGACGCGTCGGCCCCTATTTCTCGGTGGGACCATTATATACGTCTATAGCTTTATATATCCTAGCCTAAAGCGACCTGACATGTCGAATGTAATATTTTATATCATTCCTGGCGTGTCGGCCAGTAGATCTCGGTGGTAACATGATATACGTCTATAACGTTATGTATTCTAGCCTAAGGCAACCTAACATGCCGAATGTAATATTTTACAACATTCCTGGCGTGTTGTCGCCTGCTTCTCGGTGGGGACATTATATATGTCTATAACGTTGTATATCCTAAACTAACGAAACCTAACATCTGGGATGTAATATGTTACAACATTCCTGGCATGTCAGTCCCTACGTCTCGCTGTGAACGTTATATACGTCTATAACGACATATATCCAAACTTAAGGGAAACTAACATCTCGGATGTAATATTTTACAACAATCCTGGCGATTCGGCTCCTACTTTTCGGTGGGAACATTATATACGTCTATAACGTTATATATCCTAGTCTAAGGCAACCTAACATGGCGAATGTAATATTTTACAACATTCCTGGCGTGTCGTCGCCTGCTTCTCGATGGGGACATTATATATGTCTATAACGTTGTATATCCTAGCCTAAGAAATCTAACATCTCGGATGTAATATTTTACAACATTCCTGGCGTGTCGTCGCCTGCTTCTCGATGGGGACATTATATACGTCTATAACGTTGTATATCCTAACCAAACGCAACCTAACATCTGGGATATAATATTTTACATCATTCCTGGCGTGTTGTCGCCTGCTTCTCGGTGGGGACATTATATATGTCTATAACGTTGTATAGCCTAATCTAACGAAACCTGACATCTGGGATGTAATATTTTACAACATTCCTGGCGTGTCGTCGCCTGCTTCTTGATGGGGACATTATATACGTCTATAACGGTGTATATCCTAACCTAACGCAACCTAACATCTCGGATGTAATATTTTACAACATTCCTGGCATGTCGGTCCCTACATCTCGGTGGGAACATACTATACGTCTATAACGATGTATATCCTAACCTAAGGGAACCTAACATCTCGGGTTTAATATTTTACAACATTCCTGACGCGTCGGCCCCTATTTTTCGGTGGGAACATTATATACGTCTATAACGTTATATATCCTAGTCTAAGGCAACCTAACATGGCGAATGTAATATTTTACAACATTCCTGGCGTGTCGTCGCCTACTTCTCGATGGGGACATTATATACGTCTATAACGTTGTGTATCCTAACCTAAGCAACCTAACATCTCGGATGTAATATTCCTGGCGTGTCGTCGCCTGCTTCTGGATGGGGACATTATATACGTCTATAACGTTATATATCCTAACCTAAGGGAACCTAACATCTCGGGTGTAATATTTGAAACCATTCCTGGCGTGTTAGCCCTTACTTCTCGGTGGGAACATCATATACGTCTATAGCGATATATATCCTAGCCTAAGGCGACCTAACATGTCGAATGTAATATTTTACATCATTCCTGACGTGTCGGAGCGTAGTTCTCGGTGGTAACATTATATACGTCTATAACGTTATATATCCTAGCCTAAGGCAACCTAACATCTCGGATGTAATATTTGACAACATTCCTTGCGCGTCGGCTCCTACTTTTCGGTGGGAACATTATATAGGTCTATAACATTATGTATCCTATCGTAAGGCAACACAACATCTCGGATGTAATATTTTACAACATTCCTGGCGTGTCGTCGCCTGCTTCTCGATGGGGACATTATATACGTCTATAACGTTGTATATCCTAACCTAACGCCACCTAACATTTGGGATGTAATATTTTATAACATTCCTGGCATGTCGATCCCTACATCTCGGTGGGAACATTCTATACGTCTATAACGATGTATATCCTAACCTAAGGGAACTTAACATCTCGGGTTTAATATTTTACAACATTCCTGGCGCGTCGTCCCCTTTTTTTCGGTGGGAACATTATATACGTCTATAACGTTATATATCCTTGTCTAAGGCAACCTAACATGGCGAATGTAATATTTTACAACATTCCTGGCGTGTCGTCGCCTACTTCTCGATGGGGACATTATATACATCTATAACATTGTATATCCCAACCTAAGGCAGCCTAACATCTCGGATGTAATATTTTACAACACTCCTGGCATGTCGGTCCCTACTTCTCGGGGGAAACATTGTATACGTCTATAACGATATATATCCTAACCTAGGGCAACCTAACATCTCGGATGTAATAGTTGACAAATTTCCTGGCGTGTCCGCCCGCACTTCTCGGTGGGAACATTATATACGTCTATAACGTTATATATCCTAGCCTAAGGCCACCTAACATGTCGAATGTAATATTTTACTACATTCCTGGCGCGTCGTCTCCTGCTTCTCGATGGGGACATAATATACGTCTATAACCTTGTATATCCTAACCTAACGCAACCTAACACCTCGGATGTAATATTTTACATTCTTGGCATGTCGGTCCCTACGTCTCGGTGGGAACATTGTATACGTCTATAACGTTATATATCCTAGCCTAAGGCGACCTAATATATCGAATGCAATATTTTACATCATTCCTGGCGTGTCTTCGCCTGCTTCTCAATGGGAACATTATATACGTCTATAACGTTGTATATCCTAACCTAACGCAACCTAACATCTGGGATGTAATATTCCTGGCGCGTCGTCGCCTGCTTCTGAATGGGGACATTATATACGTCTATAACGTTATATATCCTAACCTTAGGGACCCTAACATCTCGGGTGTAATATTTGAAAACATTCCTGGCGTGTTAGCCCGTACTTCTCGGTGGGAACATCATATACGTCTATAGCGATATATATCCTAGCCTAAGGCGACCTAACATGTCGAATGTAATATTTTACATCATTCCTGACGTGGCGGCGCGTAGTTCTCGGTGGTAACATTATATACGTCTATAACGTTATATATCCTAGCCTAAGGCAACCTAACATCTCGGATGTAATATTTTACAACACTCCTGGCATGTCCGTCCGTACTTCTCGATGGGGACATAATATACGTCTATAACGTTGTATATCCTAACCTAACGCAACCTAACACCTCGGATGTAATATTTTACATTCTTGGCATGTCGGTCCCTACGTCTCGGTGGGAACATTGTATACGTCTATAACGTTATATATCCTAGCCTAAGGCGACCCAATATATCGAATGCAATATTTTACAACATTCCTGGCGTGTCGTCGCCTGCTTCTCGATGGGGACATTATATACGTCTATAACGTTGTATATCCTAACCTAACGCCACCTAACACTTGGGATGTAATATTTTACAACATTCCTGGCATGTCGGTCCCTACATCTCGGTGGGAACATTCTATACGTCTATAACGATGTATATCCTAACCTAAGGGAACCTAACATCTCGGGTTTAATATTTTACAACATTCCTGACACGTCGGCCCCTATTTTTCGGTGGGAACATTATATACGTCTATAACGTTATATATCCTAGTCTAAGGCAACCTAACATGGCGAATGTAATATTTTACAACATTCCTGGCGTGTCGTCGCCTACTTCTCGATGGGGACATTATATACATCTATAACCTTGTATATCCCAACCTAAGGCAGCCTAACATCTCGGATGTAATAGTTGACAAATTTCCTGGCGTGTCCGCCCGCACTTCTCGGTGGGAACATTATATACGTCTATAACGTTATATATCCTAGCCTAAGGCCACCTAACATGTCGAATGTAATATTTTACCACATTCCTGGCGCGTCGTCTCCTGCTTCTCGATGGGGACATAATATACGTCTATAACCTTGTATATCCTAACCTAACGCAACCTAACACCTCGGATGTAATATTTTACATTCTTGGCATGTCGGTCCCTACGTCTCGGTGGGAACATTCTATACGTCTATAACGATGTATATCCTAACCTAAGGGAATCTAACATCTCGGGTTTAATATTTTACAACATTCCTGACGCGTCGGCCCCTATTTTTCGGTGGGAACATTATATACGTCTATAACGTTATATATCCTTGTCTAAGGCAACCTAACATGGCGAATGTAATATTTTACAACATTCCTGGCGTGTCGTCGCCTACTTCTCGATGGGGACATTATATACATCTATAACCTTGTATATCCCAACCTAAGGCAGCCTAACATCTCGGATGTAATATTTTACAACACTCCTGGCATGTCGGTCCCTACTTCTCGGGGGAAACATTGTATACGTCTATAACGATATATATCCTAACCTAGGGCAACCTAACATCTCGGATGTAATAGTTGACAACTTTCCTGGCGTGTCCGCCCGCACTTCTCGGTGGGAACATTATATACGTCTATAACGTTATATATCCTAGCCTAAGGCCACCTAACATGTCGAATGTAATATTTTACCACATTCCTGGCGCGTCATCTCCTGCTTCTCGATGGGGACATAATATACGTCTATAACGTTGTATATCCTAACCTAACGCAACCTAACACCTCGGATGTAATATTTTACATTCTTGGCATGTCGGTCCCTACGTCTCGGTGGGAACATTGTATACGTCTATAACGTTATATATCCTAGCCTAAGGCGACCTAATATATCGAATGCAATATTTTACATCATTCCTGGCGTGTCGCCGCCTGCTTCTCGATGGGAACATTATATACGTCTATAACGTTGTGTATCCTAACCTGACGCAACCTAACATCTGGGATGTAATATTCCTGGTGTGTCGTCACCTACTTCTGGATGGGGACATTATATACGTCTATATCGTTATATATCCTAACCTAAGGCAACCTAACATCTCGGATGTAATATTTTATAACATTCCTGGCGTGTCGTCGCCTGCTTCTCGATGGTGACATTATATACGACTATAACGTTGTATATCCTAACCTAACGCAACCTAACATCTCGGATGTAATATTTTACAACATTCGGGGCATGTCGGTCCCTACATCTCGGTGGGAACATACTATACGTCTATAACGTTGTATATCCTAACCAAAGGGAACCTAACATCTCGGGTGTAATATTTTACAACATTCCTGACGCGTCGGCCCCTATTTTTCGGTGGGAACATTATATACGTCTACAACGTTATATATCTTAGCCTAAGGCAACCTAACATGTCGAATGTAATATTTTACAACATTCCTGGCGTGTCGTCGCCTACTTCTCGATGGGGACATTATATACATCTATAACATTGTATATCCTAACCTAAGGCAACCTAACATCTCGGATGTAATATTTTACAACATTCTGGCGTTTCGTCGCCTGCTTCTCGATGGGGAGATTATATACTTCTATAACGTTGTATATCCTAACCTAACGCAACCTAACATTTGGGATGTAATATTTTACAACATTCCTTGCATGTCGGTGCCTACGTCTCGGTGGGAACATTATATACGTCTATAACGATATATATCCTAACCTAAGGCGACCTAACATATCGAATGTAATATTTTACATCATTCCTGGCGTGTCGTCGCCTGCTTCTCGATGGGAAAATTATATACGTCTATAACGTTGTGTATCCTAACCTAACACAACCTAACATCTGGGATGTTATATTCCTGGCATGTCGGTCCCTACTTCTCGGTGGGAATATTATATACGTCTATAACGTTATATATCATAACCTAAGGCAACCTAACATCTCG
The DNA here is from genome assembly GCA_963969225.1 of Xylocopa violacea. Taxonomy (NCBI): domain Eukaryota; kingdom Metazoa; phylum Arthropoda; class Insecta; order Hymenoptera; family Apidae; genus Xylocopa; species Xylocopa violacea. The sequence continues at coordinate 581,904 of CAXAJV010000350.1, forward strand.
GATGTAATATTTTACAACATTCCTGGCATATCGGTCCCTACTTCTCGGTGGAAACATTGTATACGTCTATAACGATATATATCCTAGCCTAGGGCAACCTAACATCTCGGATGTAATATTTTACCACATTCCTGGCGTGTCGTCGCCTACTTCTCGATGGGGACATTATATACATCTATAACATTGTATATCCTAACCTAAGGCAAACTAACATCTCGGATGTAATATTTTACAACATTCTGGCGTGTCGTCGCCTGCTCCTCGATGGGGAGATTATATACGCCTATAAAGTTGTATATCCTAACCTAACGCAACCTAACATTTGGGATGTAATATTTTACAACATTCCTTGCATGTCAGTGCCTACGTCTCGGTGGGAACATTATATACGTCTATAACGATATATATCCTAACCTAAGGCAACCTAACACCTCGGATGTAATAGTTGGCAACATTCCTGGCGTGTAGGCCCGTACTTCTCGGTGGGAACATTGTATACGTCTATAACGTTATATATCCTAGCCTAAGGCGACCTAACATGTCGAATGTAATATTTTACATCATTCCTGGCGTGTCGTCGCCTGCTTCTCGATGGGAACATTATATACGTCTATAACGTTGTGTATCCTAACCTAACGCAACCTAGCATCTGGGATGTAATATTTTACAAGATTCCTGGCATGTCGGTCCCCAAGTCTCGGTAGGAACATTCTATACGTCTATAACGATATATATCCAAACCTAAGGGAACATAACATCTCGGATGTAATATTTTACAACATTCCTGGCATGTCGGTCCCTACTTCTCGGTGGGAATATTATATACGTCTATAACGTTATATATCATAACCTAAGGCAACCTAACATCTCGGATGTAATATTTTACAACATTCCTGGCATATCGGTCCCTACTTCTCGGTGGAAACATTGTATACGTCTATAACGATATATATCCTAGCCTAAGGCAACCTAACATCTCGGATGTAATATTTTACAACATTCCTGGCGTGTCGTCGCCTACTTCTCGATAGGGTCATTATATACATCTATAACGTTGTATATCCTAACCTAAGGAAACCTAACATCTCGAATGTAATATTTTATAACATTCCTGGCGTGTCGTCGCCTGCTTCTAGATGGGGACATTATATACGTCTATAACGTTGTATATCCTAACCTAACGCAAGCTAACATTTGGGATGTAATATTTTACAACATTCCTTGCATGTCGGTGCCTACGTCTCGGTCAGAACATTATATACGTCTATAACGATATATATCCTAACCTAAGGCAACCTAACACCTCGGATGTAATAGTTGACAACATTCCTGGCGTGTCCGCCCGTACTTCTCGGTGGGAACATTATATACGTCTATAACGTTATATATCCTAGCCTAAGGCCACATAACATGTCGAATGTAATATTTTACAACATTCCAGGCGTGTCGTCGCCTGCTTCTCGATGGGGACATTATATACGGCTATAACGTTGTATATCCTGACCTAACACAACCTAATATCTGGAATGTAATATTTTACAACATTCCTGGAGTGTCGTCGCCTACTTCTGGATAGGGTCATTATATACATCTATAACGTTGTATATCCTAACCTAAGGCAACCTAACATCTCGAATGTAATATTTTATAACATTCCTGGCGTGTCGTCGCATGCTTCTCGATGGGGACATTATATACGTCTATAACGTTATATGTCATAACCTAAGGCAACCTCACCTCTCTACCGTAATATTTTACAACATTTCCTGGCGTGTCGTCGCCTACTTCTCGATGGGGACATTATATACACCTATAACGTTGTATATCCTAACCTAAGGGAACCTAACATCTCGGGTGTAATATTTCACAACATTCCTGACGCTTCGGTCCCTACGTCTAGGTGGGGAACATTATATACGTCTATAACGATATATATCCTAACCTAAGGCAACCTAACATCTCGGATGTATTATTTTACAACATTCCTGGCGCGACGGCTCCTACTTTTCGGTGGGAACATTATATACGTCTATAACGTTGTATATCCTAACCTAACGCAACCTAACATCTGAGATGTAATATTTTACATCATTCCTGGAATGTCCGTCCCTACGTCTCAGTGGTAACATTATATACGTCTATAACCTTATATATCCTAGACTAAGGCAACCTAACATGTCGAATGTAATATTTTACAACATTCCTGGCGTGTCGTCGCCTACTTCTCGATGGGGACATTATATACATCTATAACGTTGTATATCCTAACCAAAGCAACCTAACATCTGGTATGTAATATTTTACATCATTCCTGGCATGTCCGTCCCTACGTCTCAGTGGTAACATTATATACGTCTATAACCTTATATATCCTAGACTAAGGCAACCTAACATGTCGAATGTAATATTTTACAACATTTCCTGGCGTGTCGTCGCCTACTTCTCGATGGGGACATTATATACACCTATAACGTTGTATATCCTCACCTAAGGGAACCTAACATCTCGGGTGTAATATTTTACAACATTCCTGACGCGTCGGTCCCTACGTCTAGGTGGGGAACATTATATACGTCTATAACGATATATATCCTAACCTAAGGCAACCTAACATCTCGGATGTATTATTTTACAACATTCCTGGCGCGTCGGCTCCTACTTTTCGGTGGGAACATTATATACGTCTATAACGTTGTATATCCTAACCTATCGCAACCTAACATCTGGGATGTAATATTTTACATCATTCCCGGCGTGTCGGCCCGTACTTCTCGGTGGGAAAATTCTGTACCTCTATAGCGTTGTATATCCTAACGTAAGGCAACCTAACACCTCGGATGTAATCCTTGACAACATTCCTGGCGTGTAGGCCCGTACTTCTCGGTGGGAAAATTGTATACGTCTATATCGTTATATATCCTAGCCTAAGGCGACCTAACATGTCGAATGTAATATTTTACAACATTCCTGGCGTGTCGTCTCCTGCTTCTCGATGGGGACATTATATACGTCTAAACTGTTGTATATCCTAACCTGACGCAACCTAACATCTCGGATGTAATATTTTACAACATTCCTGGCATGTCGGTCCCGACTTCTCGGTGGAAACATTGCATACATCTATAACGTTGCATATCCTAACCTAAGGCAACCTTACATCTCGGATGTAATATTTTATAACATTCCTGGCGTGTCGTCGCCTGCTTCTCGATGGGGACATTATATACGTCTATAACGTTGTATATCCTAACCTAAAGCGACCTAACATCTCGGATGTAATATTTTACAACATTCCTGCCATGTCGGTCCCTACATCTCGGTGGGAACACACTATACGTCTATAACGTTGTATATCCTAACTTAAGGGAACCTAACATCTCGGATGTAATGTTTGACAACTTTCCTGGCGTGTTAGGCCGTACTTCTCGGTGGGCTCATCATATACGTCTATAGCGATATATATCCTAGCCTAAGGCGATCTAACATGTCGAATGTAATATTTTACAACATTCCTGGGCGTCGGCTCCTATTTTTCGGTGAGAACATTATATACGTCTATAACGTTATATATCCTAACCTAAGGGAACCTAACATCTCAGGTGTAATATTCTACAACATTCCTGACACGTCGTCGCCTGCTTCTCGATGTTGACATTATATAAGTCTATAACGTTGTATGTCCTAACCTAACGCAACCTAACATCTGGGATGTAAAATTTTACAACATTCCTGGCATGTCGGTCACTGCGTCGCGGTGGGAACATTATATACGTCTGTAACGATATATATACTCACCTAAGGCCACCTAACATCTGGGGTGTAATATTTTACAACATTCCTGACGCGTCGGCCCCTATTTCTCGGTGGGAACATTATATACGTATATAACGTTATATATCCTAGCCTAAGGCAACCTAACATGTCGGATGTAATATTTTACAACATTCCTGGCATGTCGGTCCCCACGTTTCGGTGGGAATATTATATACGTCTATAACGATATATATCCTAAAATAAAGCAACCTAACATCTCGGAAGTAATATTTTACAACATTCCTGGAGCGGCTACCCCTGTTTTTCAGTGGGAACATTATATACGTCTATAACGTTATATATCCTAGCCTAAGGCGACCTAACATGTCGAATGTTATATTTTACATCATTCCTGGCGTGTCGTCGCCTACTTCTCGATGGGGACATTATATACACCTATAACGTTGTATATATTAACCTAAGGGAACCTAACATCTCGGGTGTAATATTTTACAACATTCCTGACGCGTCGGTCCCTACGTCTAGGTGGGAACATTATATACGTCTATAACGATATATATCCTACCTTAAGGCGACCTAACATATCGGATGTAATATTTTACAACATTCCTGGCGTGTCGTCGCCTGCTTCACGATGGGGACATTATATACGTCTATAACGTTGTATATCCTAAACTAAAGCGACCTAACATCTCGGATGTAATATTTTACAACATTCAAGGCATGTTGGTCCCTACTTCTCGGTGGAAACATTGTATACGTATATAACGATAGATATCCTAGTCTAAGGCAACCTAACATGTCGAATGTAATATTTTACAACATTAGTGGCCTGTCGTCGCCTACTTCTCGATGGGGACATTATATCCATCTATAACGTTAGATATCCTATCCTGAGGCAACCTAACACCTCGAATGTAATATTTTACAATATTCCTGGCGCGTCGGCACCTACTTCTTGGTGGGAACACTATATACGTCTATAGCGTTATATACCATAACCTAAGGGAACCTAACATCTCGGATGTAATATTTTAATACATTCCTGGCGCGTCGGCCCCTACTTCTCGGTGGGAACATTATATACGTGTATATAGCAATATCACCTAACCTAACCCATTTAGCCCCTCGCTGGTAATGTTTTACAGAATCCCGGTCGTTTGGCGCATACTTCTCGGTGGGGACATTATATCCGTCTATAACATTGTATATCCCACCCGAAGGCAACATAACATCTCGAATGTAGTATTTCACAACATTCCTGGCGGGTCGGCCCCACTTCTCGGTGGGGACATTATATAAGTCTATATCGTAATATAACCTAATCTAACCCATCTAGACCCTCGCTGGTAATGTTTCACAGAATCCCGTTCGTGTCGCCCCGTACGTCACGGTGCCGCCATAATATCTGTCTATAACGTTATATATCCTAACCTAAGGCAACCTAACATCTCGGATGTAGTATTTTACGACATTCCACTCGGGTCGGCCCCTAATTCTCGTTGGGTACATTATATACGTCTACAACGTAATATAACCTAATCTAACCCATCTAGCCCCTCGCTGGTAATGTTTTACAGAATCCCGTTCGTGTCGACCCGTACGTCTCGGTGCGGACATTATATAAGTCTATAACGTTATATATCCTAACCTAAGGCAACCTAAAATCTCGAATGTTGTATTTTACAACATTCCAGGCGGGCCTGCCCCTACTTCTCGGTGGGCACACTATATACGTCTATATCGTAATATAACCTAACCTAACCCATTTTGCCCCTAAGTGATAATGTTTCACAGAATCCCGGTCGTCTCTGTCCGTACTTCTCGGTGGGGACATTATATACGTCTATAACATTGTATATCCCACCCGAAGGCAACCTAACATCTCTAACGTAGTGTTTTACAACATTCCAGGCGGGTCGGCCCCTACTTCTCGGTGGAGACATTATATACGTCTATATCGCAATATAACCTAACCTAACCCATCTAGCGCCTCGATGGTAATGTTTTACAGAATCCCGGTCGTGTCGGCCCGTACTTCTCGGTGGGGAAATTAAATGCGTCTAGAACGTTATATATCCTAACCTAAGGCAACCTAACATCTCGGATGTATTATTTTACAACATTCCTGGGGTGGCGCAACCTACTTCTCGGTGGGAACATTATATAAATCTATATCGTAATATAACCTAACCTAACCCATCTAGACCCTCGCTGGTAATGTTTTACAGAATCCAGTTCGTTTCGTCCCGTACGTCTCGGTGGGGACATTGTATGCGTCTATAACGTTATATATGCTAACCAAAGGCAACCTAACATCTCGAATGTAGTATTTTACAACATTCCAGGCGTGTCGGCCCCTGCTTCTCGGTGGGCACATTATATACGTCTATATCGTAATATAACCTAACCTAACCCATCTAGCCCCTCGCGGGTAATGTTTTACAGAATCCAGTTCGTGTCGTCACGTACGTCTCGGTGGGGACATTGTATGCGTCTATAACGTTATATATGCTAACCAAAGGCAACCTAACATCTCGGATGTAGTATTTTCCAAAATTCCTGGCGGGTCGGCCCCTACTTCTCGGTGGGAACATTATATACGTTCATAACCTAATATAACGTAACCTAACCCATCTAGCCCCTCGGCGGTAATGTTTTACAGAATCCCGTTCGTGTCGTCCCGTACGTCTCGGTGCGGACATTATATTAGTCTATAACGTTATATATCCTAACTTAAGGCAACTTAACATCTCGAATGTAGTATTTTACAACATTCCAGGCGGGTCGGCCCCTACTTCTCGGTGGGCACACTATATACGTCTATATCGTAATATAACCTAACCTAACCCATTTTGCCCCTCGGTGATAATGTTTTATAGAATTCCGGTCGTGTTGGCTCATAATTGTCGGTGGGGACATTATATACGTCTATAACGTTATATATCCTAACCTAAGGCAACCTAACATCTCGGATGTAGTATTTTACGACATTCCACTCGGGTCGGCCCCTAATTCTCGTTGGGTACATTATATACGTCTACAACGTAATATAACCTAATCTAACCCATCTAGCCCCTCGCTGGTAATATTTTACAGAATCCCGTTCGTGTCGACCCGTACGTCTCGTTGCGGACATTATATAAGTCTATAACGTTATATATCCTAACCTAAGGCAACTTAACATCTCGAATGTTGTATTTTACAACATTCCAGGCGGGTCTGCCCCTACTTCTCGGTGGGCACACTATATACGTCTATACCGTAATATAACCTAACCTAACCCATTTTGCCCCTAAGTGATGATGTTTCACAGAATCCCGGTCGTCTCTGTCCGTACTTCTCGGTGGGAATATTATATACGTCTATAACGTAATATAACCTAACCTAACCCATCTAGCCCCTCGGCGGTAATGTTTTACAGAATCCAGTTCGTGTCGTCCCGTACGTCTCGGTGCGGACATTATATAAGTCTATAATGTTATATATCCTAACCGAAGGCAACCTAACATCTCGAATGTAGTATTTTACAACATTCCAGGCGGGTCGGCCCCTACTTCTCGGTGGACACATTATATACGTCTATATCGCAATTTTACCTAACCTAACCTATCTAGCCCCTCGCTGGTAATGTTTTACAGAATCCAGTTCGTGTCGTCCCGTACGTCTCGGTGGGGACATTGTATGCATCTATAACGTTATATATCCTAACCTAAGGCAACCTAACATCTCGGATGTAGAATTTTACAACATTCCTGGCGGGGCGGAACCTGCTTCTCGGTAGGAACATTATATAAGTCTACATCGTAATATAACCTAACCTAACCCATCTAGACCCTCGCTGGTAATGTTTCACAGAATCCAGTTCGTGTCGTCCCGTACGTCTCGGTGGGGACATTGTATGCGTCTATAACGTCATATATGCTAACCAAAGGCAACCTAACATCTCGGATATATTATTTTCCAAAATACCTGGCGGGTCGGCCCCTACTTCTCGGTGGGAACATTATATACGTCTATATCGTAATATTACCTAACCTAACCCATCTAGCCGCTCGCTGGTAATGTTTTACAGAATCCAGTTCGTGTCGTCCCGTACGTCTCGGTGGGGACATTGTATGCGTCTATAACGTTATATATCCTAACCTAAGGCAACCTAACATCTCGGATGTAGAATTTTACAACATTCCTGGCGGGGCGGAACCTGCTTCTCGGTGGGAACATTATATAAGTCTATATCGTAATATAACCTAACCTAACCCATCTAGACCCTCGCTGGTAATGTTTCACAGAATCCAGTTCGTGGCGTCCCGTACGTCTCGGTGGGGACATTGTATGCGTCTATAACGTTATATATCCTAACCTAAGGCAATCTAACATCTCGAATGTAGTATTTTACGACATTCCACTCGGGTCGGCCCCTAATTCTCGTTGGGTACATTATATACGTCTACAACGAAATATAACCTAACCTAACCCATCTAGCCCCTCGCTTGCAATGTTTTACAGAATCCAGTTCGTGTCGTCCCGTACGTCTCGGTGGGGACATTGTATGCATCTATAACGATATATATCCTAACCTAAGGCGACCTAACATCTCGGATGTAGTATTTTACAACATTCCTGGCGGGCTGAACCTACATCTCGGTGGGAACATTATATAAGTCGATAACGTAATATAACCTAAAATAACCTATCTAGCCCCTCGGCGGTAATGTTTTACAGAATCCCGTTCGTGTCGTCCCGTAAGTCTCGGTGCGGACATTATATAAGTCTATAACGTTATATATCCTAACCTAAGGCAACTTAACATCTCGAATGTTGTATTTTACAACATTCCAGGCGGGTCTGCCCCTACTTCTCGGTGGGCACACTATATACGTCTATACCGTAATATAACCTAACCTAACCCATTTTGCCCCTAAGTGATGATGTTTCACAGAATCCCGGTCGTCTCTGTCCGTACTTCTCGGTGGGGACATTATATACGTCTATAACATTGTATATCCCACCCGAAGGCAACCTAACATCTCTAACGTAGTGTTTTACAACATTCCAGGCGGGTCGGCCCCTACTTCTCGGTGGAGACATTATATACGTCTATATCGCAATATAACCTAACCTAACCCATCTAGCGCCTCGATGGTAATGTTTTACAGAATCCCGGTCGTGTCGGCCCGTACTTCTCGGTGGGGAAATTAAATGCGTCTAAAACGTTATATATCCTAACCTAAGGCAACCTAACATCTCGGATGTATTATTTTACAACATTCCTGGGGTGGCGCAACCTACTTCTCGGTGGGAACATTATATAAATCTATATCGTAATATAACCTAACCTAACCCATCTAGACCCTCGCTGGTAATGTTTCACAGAATCCAGTTCGTTTCGTCCCGTACGTCTCGGTGGGGACATTGTATGCGTCTATAACGTTATATATGCTAACCAAAGGCAACCTAACATCTCGGATATAGTATTTTCCAAAATACCTGGCGGGTCGTCCCCTACTTCCCGGTGGGAACATTATACACGTCTATAACGTAATATAACCTAACCTAACCCATCTAGCCCCTCGCTGGTAATGTTTTACAGAATCCCGGTCGTGTCGTCCCGTACGTCTCGGTGGGAACATTGTATGCGTCTATAACGTTATATATCCTAACCTAAGGCAACCTAACATCTCGGATGTAGTATTTTACAACATTCCTGGCGGGCTGAACCTACTTCTCGGTGGGAACATTATATAAGTCGATAACGTAATATAACCTAAAATAACCTATCTAGCCCCTCGGCGGTAATGTTTTACAGAATCCCGTTCGTGTCGTCCCGTAAGTCTCGGTGCGGACATTATATAAGTCTATAACGTTATATATCCTAACCTAAGGCAACTTAACATCTCGAATGTAGTATTTTACAACATTCCAGGCGTGTCGGCCCCTGCTTCTCGGTGGGCACATTATATACGTCTATATCGTAATATAACCTAACCTAACCCATCTAGCCCCTCGCGGGTAATGTTTTACAGAATCCAGTTCGTGTCGTCACGTACGTCTCGGTGGGGACATTGTATGCGTCTATAACGTTATATATGCTAACCAAAGGCAACCTAACATCTCGGATGTAGTATTTTCCAAAATTCCTGGCGGGTCGGCCCCTACTTCTCGGTGGGAACATTATATACGTTCATAACCTAATATAACGTAACCTAACCCATCTAGCCCCTCGGCGGTAATGTTTTACAGAATCCCGTTCGTGTCGTCCCGTACGTCTCGGTGCGGACATTATATTAGTCTATAACGTTATATATCCTAACTTAAGGCAACTTAACATCTCGAATGTAGTATTTTACAACATTCCAGGCGGGTCGGCCCCTACTTCTCGGTGGGCACACTATATACGTCTATATCGTAATATAACCTAACCTAACCCATTTTGCCCCTCGGTGATAATGTTTTATAGAATTCCGGTCGTGTTGGCTCATAATTGTCGGTGGGGACATTATATACGTCTATAACGTTATATATCCTAACCTAAGGCAACCTAACATCTCGGATGTAGTATTTTACGACATTCCACTCGGTTCGGCCCCTAATTCTCGTTGGGAACATTATATACGTTCATAACCTAATATAACGTAACCTAACCCATCTAGCCCCTCGCTGGTAATGTTTTACAGAATCCCGTTCGTGTCGACCCGTACGTCTCGTTGCGGACATTATATAAGTCTATAACGTTATATATCCTAACCTAAGGCAACTTAACATCTCGAATGTTGTATTTTACAACATTCCAGGCGGGTCTGCCCCTACTTCTCGGTGGGCACACTATATACGTCTATACCGTAATATAACCTAACCTAACCCATTTTGCCCCTAAGTGATGATGTTTCACAGAATCCCGGTCGTCTCTGTCCGTACTTCTCGGTGGGAATATTATATACGTCTATAACGTAATATAACCTAACCTAACCCATCTAGCCCCTCGGCGGTAATGTTTTACAGAATCCAGTTCGTGTCGTCCCGTACGTCTCGGTGCGGACATTATATAAGTCTATAATGTTATATATCCTAACCGAAGGCAACCTAACATCTCGAATGTAGTATTTTACAACATTCCAGGCGGGTCGGCCCCTACTTCTCGGTGGACACATTATATACGTCTATATCGCAATTTTACCTAACCTAACCTATCTAGCCCCTCGCTGGTAATGTTTTACAGAATCCAGTTCGTGTCGTCCCGTACGTCTCGGTGGGGACATTGTATGCATCTATAACGTTATATATCCTAACCTAAGGCAACCTAACATCTCGGATGTAGAATTTTACAACATTCCTGGCGGGGCGGAACCTGCTTCTCGGTAGGAACATTATATAAGTCTATATCGTAATATAACCTAACCTAACCCATCTAGACCCTCGCTGGTAATGTTTCACAGAATCCAGTTCGTGTCGTCCCGTACGTCTCGGTGGGGACATTGTATGCGTCTATAACGTCATATATGCTAACCAAAGGCAACCTAACATCTCGGATATATTATTTTCCAAAATACCTGGCGGGTCGGCCCCTACTTCTCGGTGGGAACATTATATACGTCTATATCGTAATATTACCTAACCTAACCCATCTAGCCCCTCGCTGGTAATGTTTTACAGAATCCAGTTCGTGTCGTCCCGTACGTCTCGGTGGGGACATTGTATGCGTCTATAACGTTATATATCCTAACCTAAGGCAACCTAACATCTCGGATGTAGAATTTTACAACATTCCTGGCGGGGCGGAACCTGCTTCTCGGTGGGAACATTATATAAGTCTATATCGTAATATAACCTAACCTAACCCATCTAGACCCTCGCTGGTAATGTTTCACAGAATCCAGTTCGTGTCGTCCCGTACGCCTCGGTGGGGACATTGTATGCGTCTATAACGTTATATATGCTAACCAAAGGCAACCTAACATCTCGGATGTAGTATTTTCCAAAATACCTGGCGGGTTGTCCCCTACTTCTCGGTGGGAACATTATGTACGTCTATAACGTAATATAACCTAACCTAACCCATCTACCCCCTCGGCGGTAATGTTTTACAGAATCCCGTTCGTGTCGTCCCGTACGTCTCGATGCGGACATTATATAAGTCTATAACGTTATATATCCTAACCTAAGGCAACCTAACATCTCGAATGTAGTATTTTACGACATTCCACTCGGGCCGGCCCCTAATTCTCGTTGGGTACATTATATACGTCTACAACGAAATATAACCTAACCTAACCCATCTAGCCCCTCGCTTGCAATGTTTTACAGAATCCAGTTCGTGTCGTCCCGTACGTCTCGGTGGGGACATTGTATGCATCTATAACGATATATATCCTAACCTAAGGCGACCTAACATCTCGGATGTAGTATTTTACAACATTCCTGGCGGGCTGAACCTACATCTCGGTGGGAACATTATATAAGTCGATAACGTAATATAACCTAAAATAACCTATCTAGCCCCTCGGCGGTAATGTTTTACAGAATCCCGTTCGTGTCGTCCCGTAAGTCTCGGTACGGACATTATATAAGTCTATAACGTTATATATCCTAACCTAAGGCAACTTAACATCTCGAATGTAGTATTTTACAACATTCCAGGCGTGTCGGCCCCTGCTTCTCGGTGGGCACATTATATACGCCTATATCGTCATATAACCTAACCTAAACCCATTTTGCACTTCGGTGATTATGTTTTACAGAATCCCGGTCGTGTTGGCTCATACTTCTCGGTGGGAACATTATATACGTCTATAACGTTATATATCCTAACCTAAGGCAACCTAACATCTCAAATGTAGTATTTTACAACATTTCAGGCGGGTCGGCCCCTACTTCTCGGTGGACACATTATTTACGTCTATATCGCAATATAACCTAACCTAACCCATCTAGCCCCTCGCTGGTAATGTTTTACAGAATCCAGTTCGTGTCGTCCCGTACGTCTCGGTGGGGACATTGTATGCGTCTATAACGTTATATATCCTAACCTAAGGCAACCTAACATCTCGGATGTAGAATTTTACAACATTCCTGGCGGGGCGGAACCTGCTTCTCGGTGGGAACATTATATAAGTCTATATCGTAATATAACCTAACCTAACCCATCTAGACCCTCGCTGGTAATGTTTCACAGAATCCAGTTCGTGTCGTCCCGTACGTCTCGGTCGGGACATTGTATGCGTCTATAACGTTATATATGCTAACCAAAGGCAACCTAACATCTCGGATATATTATTTTCCAAAATACCTGGCGGGTCGGCCTCTACTTCTCGGTGGGAACATTATATACGTCTATAACGTAATATAACCTAACCTAACCCATCTAGCCCCTCGGCGGTAATGTTTTACAGAATTCCGTTCGTGTCGTCCCGTACGTCTCGGTGCGGGCATTATATAAGTCTATAACGTTATATATCCTAACCTAAGGCAACCTAACATCTCGAATGTAGTATTTTACAACATTCCAGGCGGGTCGGCCCCTACTTCTCGGTGGACACATTATATACGTCTATATCGCAATATTACCTAACCTAACCCATCTAGCCCCTCGCTGATAATGTTTTACGGAATCCAGTTCGTGTCGACCCGTACGTCTCGGTGGGGACATTATATAAGTCTATAACGTTATATATCCTAACCTAAGGCAACTTAACATCTCGAATGTAGAATTTTACAACATTCCAGGCGTGTCGGTGCCTACTTCTCGGTGGGCACATTATATACGTCTATATCGTAATATTACCTAACCTAAGCCATCTAGACCCTCGCTGGTAATGTTTCACAGAATCCAGTTCGTGTCGTACCGTACGTCTCGGTGGGGACATTGTATGCGTCTATAACGTTGTATATCCTAACCTAAGGCAACCTAACATCTCGGATGTAGAATTTTACAACATTCCTGGCGGGGCGGAACCTGCTTCTCGGTGGGAACATTATATAAGTCTATATCGTAATATAACCTAACCTAACCCATCTAGACCCTCGCTGGTAATGTTTCACAGAATCCAGTTCGTGTCGTCCCGTACGTCTCGGTGGGGACATTGTATGCGTCTATAACGGTATATATACTAACCAAAGGCAACCTAACATCTCGGATGTAGAATTTTACAACATTCCTGGCGGGGCGGAACCTGCTTCTCGGTGGGAACATTATATAAGTCTATATCGTAATATAACCTAACCTAACCCATCTAGACCCTCGCTGGTAATGTTTCACAGAATCCAGTTCGTGTCGTCCCGTACGTCTCGGTGGGGACATTGTATGCGTCTATAACGTTATATATGCTAACCAAAGGCAACCTAACATCTCGGATGTAGTATTTTCCAAAATACCTGGCGGGTTGTCCCCTACTTCTCGGTGGGAACATTATGTACGTCTATAACGTAATATAACCTAACCTAACCCATCTACCCCCTCGGCGGTAATGTTTTACAGAATCCCGTTCGTGTCGTCCCGTACGTCTCGATGCAGACATTATATAAGTCTATAACGTTATATATCCTAACCTAAGGCAACCTAACATCTCGAATGTAGTATTTTACGACATTCCACTCGGGTCGGCCCCTAATTCTCGTTGGGTACATTATATACGTCTACAACGAAATATAACCTAACCTAACCCATCTAGCCCCTCGCTTGCAATGTTTTACAGAATCCAGTTCGTGTCGTCCCGTACGTCTCGGTGGGGACATTGTATGCATCTATAACGATATATATCCTAACCTAAGGCGACCTAACATCTCGGATGTAGTATTTTACAACATTCCTGGCGGGCTGAACCTACATCTCGGTGGGAACATTATATAAGTCGATAACGTAATATAACCTAAAATAACCTATCTAGCCCCTCGGCGGTAATGTTTTACAGAATCCCGTTCGTGTCGTCCCGTAAGTCTCGGTGCGGACATTATATAAGTCTATAACGTTATATACCCTAACCTAAGGCAACTTAACATCTCGAATGTAGTATTTTACAACATTCCAGGCGTGTCGGTCCCTGCTTCTCGGTGGGCACATTATATACGCCTATATCGTCATATAACCTAACCTAAACCCATTTTGCACTTCGGTGATTATGTTTTACAGAATCCCGGTCGTGTTGGCTCATACTTCTCGGTGGGAACATTATATACGTCTATAACGTTATATATCCTAACCTAAGGCAACCTAACATCTCAAATGTAGTATTTTACAACATTTCAGGCGGGTCGGCCCCTACTTCTCGGTGGACACATTATTTACGTCTATATCCCAATATTACCTAACCTAACCCATCTAGCCCCTCGCTGGTAATGTTTTACAGAATCCAGTTCGTGTCGTCCCGTACGTCTCGGTGGGGACATTGTATGCGTCTATAACGTTATATATCCTAACCTAAGGCAACCTAACATCTCGGATGTAGAATTTTACAACATTCCTGGCGGGGCGGAACCTGCTTCTCGGTGGGAACATTATATAAGTCTATATCGTAATATAACCTAACCTAACCCATCTAGACCCTCGCTGGTAATGTTTCACAGAATCCAGTTCGTGTCGTCCCGTACGTCTCGGTCGGGACATTGTATGCGTCTATAACGTTATATATGCTAACCAAAGGCAACCTAACATCTCGGATATATTATTTTCCAAAATACCTGGCGGGTCGGCCTCTACTTCTCGGTGGGAACATTATATACGTCTATAACGTAATATAACCTAACCTAACCCATCTAGCCCCTCGGCGGTAATGTTTTACAGAATTCCGTTCGTGTCGTCCCGTACGTCTCGGTGCGGGCATTATATAAGTCTATAACGTTATATATCCTAACCTAAGGCAACCTAACATCTCGAATGTAGTATTTTACAACATTCCAGGCGGGTCGGCCCCTACTTCTCGGTGGACACATTATATACGTCTATATCGCAATATTACCTAACCTAACCCATCTAGCCCCTCGCTGATAATGTTTTACGGAATCCAGTTCGTGTCGACCCGTACGTCTCGGTGGGGACATTATATAAGTCTATAACGTTATATATCCTAACCTAAGGCAACTTAACATCTCGAATGTAGAATTTTACAACATTCCAGGCGTGTCGGTGCCTACTTCTCGGTGGGCACATTATATACGTCTATATCGTAATATTACCTAACCTAAGCCATCTAGACCCTCGCTGGTAATGTTTCACAGAATCCAGTTCGTGTCGTACCGTACGTCTCGGTGGGGACATTGTATGCGTCTATAACGTTGTATATCCTAACCTAAGGCAACCTAACATCTCGGATGTAGAATTTTACAACATTCCTGGCGGGGCGGAACCTGCTTCTCGGTGGGAACATTATATAAGTCTATATCGTAATATAACCTAACCTAACCCATCTAGACCCTCGCTGGTAATGTTTCACAGAATCCAGTTCGTGTCGTCCCGTACTTCTCGGTGGGGACATTGTATGCGTCTATAACGGTATATATACTAACCAAAGGCAACCTAACATCTCGGATATATTATTTTCCAAAATACCTGGCGGGTCGGCCCCTACTTCTCGGTGGGAACATTATATACGTCTATATCGTAATATTACCTAACCTAACCCATCTAGCCCCTCGCTGGTAATGTTTTACAGAATCCAGTTCGTGTCGTCCCGTACGTCTCGGTGGGGACATTGTATGCGTCTATAACGTTATATATCCTAACCTAAGGCAACCTAACATCTCGGATGTAGAATTTTACAACATTCCTGGCGGGGCGGAACCTGCTTCTCGGTGGGAACATTATATAAGTCTATATCGTAATATAACCTAACCTAACCCATCTAGACCCTCGCTGGTAATGTTTCACAGAATCCAGTTCGTGTCGTCCCGTACGTCTCGGTGGGGACATTGTATGCGTCTATAACGTTATATATGCTAACCAAAGGCAACCTAACATCTCGGATGTAGTATTTTCCAAAATACCTGGCGGGTTGTCCCCTACTTCTCGGTGGGAACATTATGTACGTCTATAACGTAATATAACCTAACCTAACCCATCTACCCCCTCGGCGGTAATGTTTTACAGAATCCCGTTCGTGTCGTCCCGTACGTCTCGATGCGGACATTATATAAGTCTATAACGTTATATATCCTAACCTAAGGCAACCTAACATCTCGAATGTAGTATTTTACGACATTCCACTCGGGCCGGCCCCTAATTCTCGTTGGGTACATTATATACGTCTACAACGAAATATAACCTAACCTAACCCATCTAGCCCCTCGCTTGCAATGTTTTACAGAATCCAGTTCGTGTCGTCCCGTACGTCTCGGTGGGGACATTGTATGCATCTATAACGATATATATCCTAACCTAAGGCGACCTAACATCTCGGATGTAGTATTTTACAACATTCCTGGCGGGCTGAACCTACATCTCGGTGGGAACATTATATAAGTCGATAACGTAATATAACCTAAAATAACCTATCTAGCCCCTCGGCGGTAATGTTTTACAGAATCCCGTTCGTGTCGTCCCGTAAGTCTCGGTGCGGACATTATATAAGTCTATAACGTTATATATCCTAACCTAAGGCAACTTAACATCTCGAATGTAGTATTTTACAACATTCCAGGCGTGTCGGCCCCTGCTTCTCGGTGGGCACATTATATACGTCTATATCGTCATATAACCTAACCTAAACCCATTTTGCACTTCGGTGATTATGTTTTACAGAATCCCGGTCGTGTTGGCTCATACTTCTCGGTGGGAACATTATATACGTCTATAACGTTATATATCCTAACCTAAGGCAACCTAACATCTCAAATGTAGTATTTTACAACATTTCAGGCGGGTCGGCCCCTACTTCTCGGTGGACACATTATATACGTCTATATCGCAATATTACCTAACCTAACCCATCTAGCCCCTCGCTGATAATGTTTTACGGAATCCAGTTCGTGTCGACCCGTACGTCTCGGTGGGGACATTATATAAGTCTATAACGTTATATATCCTAACCTAAGGCAACTTAACATCTCGAATGTAGAATTTTACAACATTCCAGGCGTGTCGGTGCCTACTTCTCGGTGGGCACATTATATACGTCTATATCGTAATATTACCTAACCTAAGCCATCTAGACCCTCGCTGGTAATGTTTCACAGAATCCAGTTCGTGTCGTACCGTACGTCTCGGTGGGGACATTGTATGCGTCTATAACGTTATATATCCTAACCTAAGGCAACCTAGCATCTCGGATGTAGAATTTTACAACATTCCTGGCGGGGCGGAACCTGCTTCTCGGTGGGAACATTATATAAGTCTATATCGTAATATAACCTAACCTAACCCATCTAGATCCTCGCTGGTAATGTTTCACAGAATCCAGTTCGTGTCGTCCCGTACGTCTCGGTGGGGACATTGTATGCGTCTATAACGGTATATATACTAACCAAAGGCAACCTAACATCTCGGATATATTATTTTCCAAAATACCTGGCGGGTCGGCCCCTACTTCTCGGTGGGAACATTATATACGTCTATAACCTAATATAACCTAACCTAACCCATCTAGCCCCTCGGCGGTAATGTTTTATAGAATTCCGGTCGTGTTGGCTCATAATTCTCGGTGGGGACATTATATACGTCTATAACGTTATATATCCTAACCTAAGGCAACCTAACATCTCGGATGTAGTATTTTACGACATTCCACTCGGGTCGGCCCCTAATTCTCGTTGGGTACATTATATACGTCTACAACGTAATATAACCTAATCTAACCCATCTAGTCCCTCGCTGGTAATGTTTTACAGAATCCCGTTCGTGTCGACCCGTACGTCTCGGTGCGGACATTATATAAGTCTATAACGTTACATATCCTAACCTAAGGCAACTTAACATCTCGAATGTTGTATTTTACAACATTCCAGGCGGGTCTGCCCCTACTTCTCGGTGGGCACACTATATACGTCTATACCGTAATATAACCTAACCTAACCCATTTTGCCCCTAAGTGATAATGTTTCACAGAATCCCGGTCGTCTCTGTCCGTACTTCTCGGTGGGAACATTATATACGTCTATAACGTAATATAACCTAACCTAACCCATCTAGCCCCTCGGCGGTAATGTTTTACAGAATCCCGTTCGTGTCGTCCCGTACGTCTCGGTGCGGATATTATATAAGTCTATAACGTTATATATCCTAACCTAAGGCAACCTAACATCTCGAATGTAGTATTTTACGACATTCCACTCGGGTCGGCCCCTAATTCTCGTTGGGTACATTATATACGTATACAACGAAATATAACCTAACCTAACCCATCTAGCCCCTCGCTTGTAATGTTTTACAGAATCCAGTTCGTGTCGTCCCGTACGTCTCGGTGGGGACGTTGTATGCGTCTATAACTTTATATATCCTAACCTAAGGCAACCTAACATCTCGGATATAGTATTTTCCAAAATACCTGGCGGGTCGGCCCCTACTTCTGGGTGGGAACATTATATACGTCTATAACGTGATATAACCTAATCTAACCCATCTAGCCCCTCCGCGGTAATGTTTTACAGAATCCCGTTCGGGTTGGTTCATACTTCTCGGTGGGGACATTATATGCGTCTAGAACGTTATATATCCTAACCTAAGGCAACCTAACATCTCGGATGTAGTATTTTACAACATTCCTGGCGGGGCGGAACCTACTTCTCGGTGGGAACATTATATAAGTCTATATCGTAATATAACTTAACCTAACCCATCTAGACCCTCGCTGGTAATGTTTCACAGAATCCTGTTCGTGTCCGCCGTACGTCACGGTGCGGTCATTATATACGTCTCTAACGTTATATATCCTAACCTAACGCAACCTAAGATCTCTAACGTAGTGTTTTACAACATTCCAGGCGGGTCGGCCCCTACTTCTCGGTGGACACTTTATATACGTCTATATCGGAATATAACCTAACCTAACCCATCTAGCACCTCGCTGGTAATGTTTTACAGAATCCCGGTCGTGTCGGCCCGTACTTCTCGGTGGGGAAATTATATGCGTCTAGAACGTTATATATCCTAACCTAAGGCAACCTAACATCTCGGATGTAGTATTTTACAACATTCCTGGCGGGTCGGCCCCTACTTCTCGGTGGGAACATTATATACGTCCATAACGTGATATAACCTAATCTAACCCATCTAGCCCCTCCGCGGTAATGTTTTACAGAATCCCGTTCGGGTTGGTTCATACTTCTCGGTGGGGACATTATATACGTCTATAACATTGTATATCCCACCCGAAGGCAACCTAACATCTCGAATGTAGTATTTCACAACATTCCTGGCGGGTCGGCCCCACTTCTCGGTAGGGACATTATATAAGTCTATATCGCAATATAACCTAACCTAACCCATCTAGCCCCTCGGCGGTAATGTTTTACAGAATCCCGTTCGTGTCGTCCCGTACGTCTCGGTGCGGACATTATATAAGTCTATAACGTTATATATCCTAACCTAAGGCAACCTAACATCTCGAATGTAGTATTTTACAACATTCCACTCGTGTCGGCCCCTAATTCTCGTTGGGTACACTATATACGTCTACAACGTAATATAACCTAACCTAACCCATCTAGCCCCTCGCTGGTAATGTTTTACAGAATCCAGTTCGTGTCGTCCCGTACGTCTCGGTGGGGACATTGTATGCGTCTATAACGTTATATATCCTAACCTAAGGCAACCTAACATCTCGGATGTAGAATTTTACAACATTCCTGGCGGGGCGGAACCTGCTTCTCGGTGGGAACATTATATAAGTCTATATCGTAATATAACCTAACCTAACCCATCTAGACCCTCGCTGGTAATGTTTCACAGAATCCAGTTCGTGTCGTCCCGTACGTCTCGGTGGGGACATTGTATGCGTCTATAACGGTATATATACTAACCAAAGGCAACCTAACATCTCGGATATATTATTTTCCAAAATACCTGGCGGGTCGGCCCCTACTTCTCGGTGGGAACATTATATACGTCTATAACCTAATATAACCTAACCTAACCCATCTAGCCCCTCGGCGGTAATGTTTTACAGAATCCCGTTCGTGTCGTCCCGTACGTCTCGGTGCGGATATTATATAAGTCTATAACGTTATATATCCTAACCTAAGGCAACCTAACATCTCGAATGTAGTATTTTACGACATTCCACTCGGGTCGGCCCCTAATTCTCGTTGGGTACATTATATACGTCTACAACGAAATATAACCTAACCTAACCCATCTAGCCCCTCGCTTGTAATGTTTTACAGAATCCAGTTCGTGTCGTCCCGTACGTCTCGGTGGGGACGTTGTATGCGTCTATAACTTTATATATCCTAACCTAAGGCAACCTAACATCTCGGATATAGTATTTTCCAAAATACCTGGCGGGTCGGCCCCTACTTCTCGGTGGGAACATTATATACGTCCATAACGTGATATAACCTAATCTAACCCATCTAGCCCCTCCGCGGTAATGTTTTACAGAATCCCGTTCGGGTTGGTTCATACTTCTCGGTGGGGACATTATATGCGTCTAGAACGTTATATATCCTAACCTAAGGCAACCTAACATCTCGGATGTAGTATTTTACAACATTCCTGGCGGGGCGGAACCTACTTCTCGGTGGGAACATTATATAAGTCTATATCGTAATATAACTTAACCTAACCCATCTAGACCCTCGCTGGTAATGTTTCACAGAATCCTGTTCGTGTCCGCCGTACGTCACGGTGCGGTCATTATATACGTCTCTAACGTTATATATCCTAACCTAACGCAACCTAAGATCTCTAACGTAGTGTTTTACAACATTCCAGGCGGGTCGGCCCCTACTTCTCGGTGGACACTTTATATACGTCTATATCGGAATATAACCTAACCTAACCCATCTAGCACCTCGCTGGTAATGTTTTACAGAATCCCGGTCGTGTCGGCCCGTACTTCTCGGTGGGGAAATTATATGCGTCTAGAACGTTATATATCCTAACCTAAGGCAACCTAACATCTCGGATGTAGTATTTTACAACATTCCTGGCGGGTCGGCCCCTACTTCTCGGTGGGAACATTATATACGTCCATAACGTGATATAACCTAATCTAACCCATCTAGCCCCTCCGCGGTAATGTTTTACAGAATCCCGTTCGGGTTGGTTCATACTTCTCGGTGGGGACATTATATACGTCTATAACATTGTATATCCCACCCGAAGGCAACCTAACATCTCGAATGTAGTATTTCACAACATTCCTGGCGGGTCGGCCCCACTTCTCGGTAGGGACATTATATAAGTCTATATCGCAATATAACCTAACCTAACCCATCTAGCCCCTCGGCGGTAATGTTTTACAGAATCCCGTTCGTGTCGTCCCGTACGTCTCGGTGCGGACATTATATAAGTCTATAACGTTATATATCCTAACCTAAGGCAACCTAACATCTCGAATGTAGTATTTTACAACATTCCACTCGTGTCGGCCCCTAATTCTCGTTGGGCACACTATATACGTCTACAACGTAATATAACCTAACCTAACCCATCTAGCCCCTCGCTGGTAATGTTTTACAGAATCCAGTTCGTGTCGTCCCGTACGTCTCGGTGGGGACATTATATGCGTCTATAACGTTATATATCCTAACCTAAGGCAACTTAACATATCGAATGTAGTATTTTACAACATTCCAGGCGTGTCGGCGCCTACTTCTCGGTGGGCACATTAGATACGTCTATATCGTAATATTACCTAACCTAACCCATCTAGACCCTCGCTGGTAATGTTTCACAGAATCCAGTTCGTGTCGTCCCGTACGTCTCGGTGGGGACATTGTATGCATCTATAACGATATATATCCTAACCTAAGGCGACCTAACATCTCGGATGTAGTATTTTACAACATTCCTGGCGGGGCGGTACCTACTTCTCGGTGGGAACATTATATAAGTCTATATCGTAATATAACCTAACCTAACCCATCTAGCCCCTCGCTGGTAATGTTTTACAGAATCCCGTTCGTGTCGACCCGTACGTCTCGGTGCGGACATTATATAAGTCTATAACGTTATATGTCCTAACCTAAGGCAACTTAACCTCTCGAATGTAGAATTTTACAACATTCCAGGCGTGTCGGCGCCTACTTCTCGGTGGGCACATTATATACGTCTATATCGTAATATTACCTAACCTAACCCATCTAGACCCTCGCTGGTAATGTTTCACAGAATCCAGTTCGTGTCGTACCGTACGTCTCGGTGGGGACATTGTATGCGTCTATAACGTTATATATCCTAACCTAAGGCAACCTAACATATCGGATGTAGAATTTTACAACATTCCTGGCGGGGCGGAACCTACTTCTCGGTGGGAACATTATATAAGTCTATATCGTAATATAACCTAACCTAACCCATCTAGACACTCGCTGGTAATGTTTCACAGAATCCAGTTCGTGTCGTCCCGTACGTCTCGGTGGGGACATTGTATGCGTCTATAACTTTATATATACTAACCAAAGGCAACCTAACATCTCGGATATATTATTTTCCAAAATACCTGGCGGGTCGGCCCCTACTTCTCGGTGGGAACATTATATACGTCTATAACGTAATATAACCTAACCTAACCCATTTTGCCCCTCGGTGATAATGTTTTATAGAATTCCGGTCGTGTTGGCTCATAATTCTCGGTGGGGACATTATATACGTCTATAACGTTATATATCCTAACCTAAGGCAACCTAACATCTCGGATGTAGTATTTTACGACATTCCACTCGGGTCGGCCCCTAATTCTCGTTGGGTACATTATATACGTCTACAACGTAATATAACCTAATCTAACCCATCTAGCCCCTCGCTGGTAATGTTTTACAGAATCCCGTTCGTGTCGACCCGTACGTCTCGGTGCGGACATTATATAAGTCTATAACGTTACATATCCTAACCTAAGGCAACTTAACATCTCGAATGTTGTATTTTACAACATTCCAGGCGGGTCTGCCCCTACTTCTCGGTGGGCACACTATATACGTCTATACCGTAATATAACCTAACCTAACCCATTTTGCCCCTAAGTGATAATGTTTCACAGAATCCCGGTCGTCTCTGTCCGTACTTCTCGGTGGGAACATTATATACGTCTATAACGTAATATAACCTAACCTAACCCATCTAGCCCCTCGGCGGTAATGTTTTACAGAATCCCGTTCGTGTCGTCCCGTATGTCTCGGTGCGGACATTATATAAGTCTATAACGTTATATATCCTAACCTAAGGCAACCTAACATCTCGAATGTAGTATTTTACGACATTCCACTCGGGTCGGCCCCTAATTCTCGTTGGGTACATTATATACGTCTACAACGAAATATAACCTAACCTAACCCATCTAGCCCCTCGCTTGTAATGTTTTACAGAATCCAGTTCGTGTCGTCCCGTACGTCTCGGTGGGGACGTTGTATGCGTCAATAACTTTATATATCCTAACCTAAGGCAACCTAACATCTCGGATATAGTATTTTCCAAAATACCTGGCGGGTCGGCCCCTACTTCTCGGTGGGAACATTATATACGTCCATAACGTGATATAACCTAATCTAACCCATCTAGCCCCTCCGCGGTAATGTTTTACAGAATCCCGTTCGGGTTGGTTCATACTTCTCGGTGGGGACATTATATGCGTCTAGAACGTTATATATCCTAACCTAAGGCAACCTAACATCTCGGATGTAGTATTTTACAACATTCCTGGCGGGGCGGAACCTACTTCTCGGTGGGAACATTATATAAGTCTATATCGTAATATAACTTAACCTAACCCATCTAGACCCTCGCTGGTAATGTTTCACAGAATCCTGTTCGTGTCCGCCGTACGTCACGGTGCGGTCATTATATACGTTTATGACGTTATATATCCTAACATAACGCAACCTAACATCTCTAACGTAGGGTTTTACAACATTCCTGGCGGGTCGGCCCCTACTTCTCGGTGGGAACATTATATACGTCTACAACGTAGTATAACCTAACCTAACACATCTAGCCCCTCGCTGGTAATGTTTTACAGAATTACCGTTCGTGTCCGCCGTACGTCACGGTGCGGTCATTATATACGTCTCTAACGTTATATATCCTAACCTAACGCAACCTAAGATCTCTAACGTAGTGTTTTACAACATTCCAGGCGGGTCGGCCCCTACTTCTCGGTGGACACTTTATATACGTCTATATCGGAATATAACCTAACCTAACCCATCTAGCACCTCGCTGGTAATGTTTTACAGAATCCCGGTCGTGTCGGACCGTACTTCTCGGTGGGGAAATTATATGCGTCTAGAACGTTATATATCCTAACCTAAGGCAACCTAACATCTCGGATGTAGTATTTTACAACATTCCTGGCGGGTCGGCCCCTACTTCTCGGTGGGAACATTATATACGTCCATAACGTGATATAACCTAATCTAACCCATCTAGCCCCTCCGCGGTAATGTTTTACAGAATCCCGTTCGGGTTGGTTCATACTTCTCGGTGGGGACATTATATACGTCTATAACATTGTATATCCCACCCGAAGGCAACCTAACATCTCGAATGTAGTATTTCACAACATTCCTGGCGGGTCGGCCCCACTTCTCGGTAGGGACATTATATAAGTCTATATCGCAATATAACCTAACCTAACCCATCTAGCCCCTCGGCGGTAATGTTTTACAGAATCCCGTTCGTGTCATCCCGTACGTCTCGGTGCGGACATTATATAAGTCTATAACGTTATATATCCTAACCTAAGGCAACCTAACATCTCGGATGTAGTATTTTACAACATTCCTGGCGGGGCGGAACCTACTTCTCGGTGGGAACATTATATAAGTCTATATCGTAATATAACTTAACCTAACCCATCTAGACCCTCGCTGGTAATGTTTCACAGAATCCTGTTCGTGTCCGCCGTACGTCACGGTGCGGTCATTATATACGTTTATGACGTTATATATCCTAACATAACGCAACCTAACATCTCTAACGTAGGGTTTTACAACATTCCTGGCGGGTCGGCCCCTACTTCTCGGTGGGAACATTATATACGTCTACAACGTAGTATAACCTAACCTAACACATCTAGCCCCTCGCTGGTAATGTTTTACAGAATTACCGTTCGTGTCCGCCGTACGTCACGGTGCGGTCATTATATACGTCTCTAACGTTATATATCCTAACCTAACGCAACCTAAGATCTCTAACGTAGTGTTTTACAACATTCCAGGCGGGTCGGCCCCTACTTCTCGGTGGACACTTTATATACGTCTATATCGGAATATAACCTAACCTAACCCATCTAGCACCTCGCTGGTAATGTTTTACAGAATCCCGGTCGTGTCGGACCGTACTTCTCGGTGGGGAAATTATATGCGTCTAGAACGTTATATATCCTAACCTAAGGCAACCTAACATCTCGGATGTAGTATTTTACAACATTCCTGGCGGGTCGGCCCCTACTTCTCGGTGGGAACATTATATACGTCCATAACGTGATATAACCTAATCTAACCCATCTAGCCCCTCCGCGGTAATGTTTTACAGAATCCCGTTCGGGTTGGTTCATACTTCTCGGTGGGGACATTATATACGTCTATAACATTGTATATCCCACCCGAAGGCAACCTAACATCTCGAATGTAGTATTTCACAACATTCCTGGCGGGTCGGCCCCACTTCTCGGTAGGGACATTATATAAGTCTATATCGCAATATAACCTAACCTAACCCATCTAGCCCCTCGGCGGTAATGTTTTACAGAATCCCGTTCGTGTCATCCCGTACGTCTCGGTGCGGACATTATATAAGTCTATAACGTTATATATCCTAACCTAAGGCAACCTAACATCTCGAATGTAGTATTTTACAACATTCCACTCGGGTCGGCCCCTAATTCTCGTTGGGTACACTATATACGTCTACAACGTAATATAACCTAACCTAACCCATCTAGCCCCTCGCTGGTAATGTTTTACAGAATCCAGTTCGTGTCGTCCCGTACGTCTCGGTGGGGACATTGTATGCATCTATAACGATATATATCCTAACCTAAGGCGACCTAACATCTCGGATGTAGTATTTTGCGACATTACAGGCGTGTCGGCCCCTACTTCTCGGTGGGAACATTATATACGTCTATATCGTAATATAACCTAACCTAACCCATTTTGCCCTTCGGTGATAATGTTTTACAGAATCCCGGTAGTGTTGGCTCATACTTCTCGGTGGGGACATTATATACGTCTATAACGTTATATATCATAACCTAAGGCAACCTAACATCTCGGATGTAGTTTTTTCCAAAACACCTGGTGGCTTGGCCCCTACTTCTCGGTGGGAACACTATATACGTCTATAACGTAATATAACCTAACCTAACCCATCTAGCCCCTCGGCGGTAATGTTTTACAGAATCCCGGTCGTGTCGGCCCGTACTTCTCGGTGGGGACATTATATGCGTCTAGAAAGTTATATATCCTAACCTAAGGCAACCTAACATCTCGGATGTAGTATTTTACAACATTCCTGGCGGGTCGGCCCCTACCTCTCGGTGGGAACATTATATAGGTCTACAACGTAGTATAACCTAACCAAACCCATCTAGCACCTCGCTGGTAATGTTTTACAGAATCCAGTTCGTGTCGTCCCGTACGTCTTGGTGGGTCATTGCATGCGTCTATAACGTTATATATCCTAACCTAAGGCAACCTAACATCTCTAACGTAGTATTTTACGACATTCCAGGCGTGTCGGCCCCTACTTCTCGGTGGGAACATTATATACGTCTATATCGTAATATAACCTAACCTAACCCATTTTGCCCTTCGGTGATAATGTTTTACAGAATCCCGGTCGTGTTGGCTCATACTTCTCGGTGGGGACATTATATACGTCTATAACGTTATATATCATAACCTAAGGCAACCTAACATCTCGGATGTAGTATTTTCCAAAACACCTGGCGGCTTGGCCCCTACTTCTCGGTGGGAACATTATATACGTCTATAACGTAATATAACCTAACCTAACCCATCTAGCCCCTCGGCGGTAATGTTTTACAGAATCCCGGTCGTGTCGGCCCGTACTTCTCGGTGGGGACATTATATGCGTCTAGAAAGTTATATATCCTAACCTAAGGCAACCTAACATCTCGGATGTAGTATTTTACAACATTCCTGGCGGGTCGGCCCCTACTTCTCGGTGGGAACATTATATAGGTCTACAACGTAGTATAACCTAACCTAACCCATCTAGCCCCTCGCTGGTAATGTTTTACAGAATCCAGTTCGTGTCGTCCCGTACGTCTTGGTGGGGACATTGTATGCGTCTATAACGTTATATATCCTAACCTAAGGCAACCTAACATCCCGAATGTAGTATTTTACAACATTCCACTCGGGTCGGCCCCTAATTCTCGTTGGGTACACTATATACGTCTACAACGTAATATAACATAACCAAACCCATCTAGCACCTCGCTGGTAATGTTTTACAGAATCCAGTTCGTGTCGTCCCGTACGTCTTGGTGGGGACATTGCATGCGTCTATAACGTTATATATCCTAACCTAAGGCAACCTAACATCTCTAACGTAGTATTTTACGACATTCCAGGCGGGTCGGCCCCTACTTCTCGGTGGACACATTATATACGTCTATATCGCAATATTACCTAACATAACCCATCTAGCCCCTCGCTGGTAATGTTTTACAGAATCCAGTTCGTGTCGTCCCGTACGTCTCGGTGGGGACATTGTATGCGTCTATAACATTATATATCCTAACCTAAGGCAACCTAACATCTCGGATGTAGTATTTTACAACATTCCTGGCGGGTCGGCCCCTACTTCTCGGTGGGAACATTATATACGTCCATAACGTGATATAACCTAATCTAACCCATCTAGCCCCTCGGCGGTAATGTTTTACAGAATCCCGTTCGGGTTGGTTCATACTTCTCGGTGGGGACATAATATACGTCTATAACATTGTATATCCCACCCGACGGCAACCTAACGTCTCGAATGTAGTATTTCACAACATTCCTGGCGGGTCGGCCCCACTTCTCGGTAGGGACATTATATAAGTCTATATCGTAATATAACCTAACCTAACCCATCTAGACCCTCGCTAGTAATGTTTCACAGAATTCCGTTCGTGTCGCCCCGTACGTCACGGAGCGGACATTATATACGTCTATAACATTATATATCCTCACCTAAGGCAACCTAACATCTCGGATGTAGTATTTTCCAAAATACCTGGCGGGTTGGTCCCTACTTCTCGGTGGGAACATTATATACGTCTATAACGTAATATAACCTAACCCAACCCATCTAGCCCCTCGGCTGTAATGTTTTACGGAATCCCGTTCGTGTCGTCCCGTACTTCTCGGTGCAGAGATTATATAAGTCTATAACGTTATATATCCTAACCTAAGGCAACCTAACATCTCGAATGTAGTATTTTAAGACATTCCACTCGGGTCGGCCCCTAATTCTCGTTGGGTACATTATATACGTCTACAACGAAATATAACCTAACCTAAACCATCTAGCCCCTCGCTGGTAATGTTTTACAGAATCCAGTTCGTGTCGTCCCGTACGTCTCGGTGGGGACATTGTATGCATCTATTACGATATATATCCTAACCTAAGGCGACCTAACATCTCGGATGTAGTATTTTACAACATTCCTGGCGGGGCGGAACCTGCTTCTCGGTGAGAACATTATATAAGTCTATATCGTAATATAACCTAACCTAACCCATCTAGAGCCTCGCTGGTAATGTTTCACAGTATCCCGTTCGTGTCCGCCGTACGTCACGGTGCGGTCATTATATACGTTTATGACGTTATATATCCTAACCTAACGCAAATTAACATCAATAACGTAGTGTTTTACAACATTCCAGGCGGGTCGGCCCCTACTTCTCGGTGGACACATTATATACGTCTATATCGCAATATAACCTAACCTAACCCATCTAGCACCTCGCTGGTAATGTTTCACAGAATCCCGTCCGTGTCGCCCCGTACGTCTCGGTGGGGACATTGTATGCGTCTATAACGTTATATATCCTAACCCAAGGCAACCTAACATCTCGGATGTAGTATTTTACAACATTCCTTGCGCGGCGGAACCTACTTCTAGGTGGGAACATTATATAAGTCTATATCGTAGTATAACCTAACCTAACCCATCTAGACCCTCGCTGGTAATGTTTCACACAATCCCGTTCGTGTCCGCCGTACGTTGCGGTGCGGTCATTATATACGTCTATAACGTTATATATCCTAACCTAAGGCAACCTAACATCTCGGATGTAGTATTTTACAACATTCCTGGCGGGGCGGAACCTACTTCTCGGTGGGAACATTATATAAGTCTGTATCATAATATAACCTAACCTAACCCATCTAGACCCTCGCTGGTAATGATTCACAGAATCCCGTTCGTGTCCGCCGTACGTCACGGTGCGGTCATTATATACGTCTATAACGTTATATATGCTAACCTAAGGCAACCTAACATCTCTAACGTAGTGTTCTACAACATTCCAGGCGGGACGGCCCTTAATTCTCTATGCGAACATTATACACGTCTATAACGTAATATAACCTATCCTAACCCATCTAGACCCTCGCTGGTAATATTTCACAGAATTCCGTTCGTGTCGCCCCCTACGTCACGGTGCGGACATTATATACGTATATAACATTATATATCCTCACCTAAGGCAACCTAACATCTCGGATGTAGTATTTTACAACATTCCTGGCGGGTCGGCCCCTACTTCTCGGTGGGAACATTATATACGTCCATAACGTGATATAACCTAATCTAACCCATCTAGCCCCTCCGCGGTAATGTTTTACAGAATCCCGTTCGGGTTGGTTCATACTTCTCGGTGGGGACATTATATACGTCTATAACATTGTATATCCCACCCGAAGGCAACCTAACATCTCGAATGTAGTATTTCACAACATTCCTGGCGGGTCGGCCCCACTTCTCGGTAGGGACATTATATAAGTCTATATCGCAATATAACCTAACCTAACCCATCTAGCCCCTCGGCGGTAATGTTTTACAGAATCCCGTTCGTGTCATCCCGTACGTCTCGGTGCGGACATTATATAAGTCTATAACGTTATATATCCTAACCTAAGGCAACCTAACATCTCGAATGTAGTATTTTACAACATTCCACTCGGGTCGGCCCCTAATTCTCGTTGGGTACACTATATACGTCTACAACGTAATATAACCTAACCTAACCCATCTAGCCCCTCGCTGGTAATGTTTTACAGAATCCAGTTCGTGTCGTCCCGTACGTCTCGGTGGGGACATTGTATGCATCTATAACGATATATATCCTAACCTAAGGCGACCTAACATCTCGGATGTAGTATTTTGCGACATTACAGGCGTGTCGGCCCCTACTTCTCGGTGGGAACATTATATACGTCTATATCGTAATATAACCTAACCTAACCCATTTTGCCCTTCGGTGATAATGTTTTACAGAATCCCGGTAGTGTTGGCTCATACTTCTCGGTGGGGACATTATATACGTCTATAACGTTATATATCATAACCTAAGGCAACCTAACATCTCGGATGTAGTTTTTTCCAAAACACCTGGTGGCTTGGCCCCTACTTCTCGGTGGGAACACTATATACGTCTATAACGTAATATAACCTAACCTAACCCATCTAGCCCCTCGGCGGTAATGTTTTACAGAATCCCGGTCGTGTCGGCCCGTACTTCTCGGTGGGGACATTATATGCGTCTAGAAAGTTATATATCCTAACCTAAGGCAACCTAACATCTCGGATGTAGTATTTTACAACATTCCTGGCGGGTCGGCCCCTACCTCTCGGTGGGAACATTATATAGGTCTACAACGTAGTATAACCTAACCAAACCCATCTAGCACCTCGCTGGTAATGTTTTACAGAATCCAGTTCGTGTCGTCCCGTACGTCTTGGTGGGTCATTGCATGCGTCTATAACGTTATATATCCTAACCTAAGGCAACCTAACATCTCTAACGTAGTATTTTACGACATTCCAGGCGTGTCGGCCCCTACTTCTCGGTGGGAACATTATATACGTCTATATCGTAATATAACCTAACCTAACCCATTTTGCCCTTCGGTGATAATGTTTTACAGAATCCCGGTCGTGTTGGCTCATACTTCTCGGTGGGGACATTATATACGTCTATAACGTTATATATCATAACCTAAGGCAACCTAACATCTCGGATGTAGTATTTTCCAAAACACCTGGCGGCTTGGCCCCTACTTCTCGGTGGGAACATTATATACGTCTATAACGTAATATAACCTAACCTAACCCATCTAGCCCCTCGGCGGTAATGTTTTACAGAATCCCGGTCGTGTCGGCCCGTACTTCTCGGTGGGGACATTATATGCGTCTAGAAAGTTATATATCCTAACCTAAGGCAACCTAACATCTCGGATGTAGTATTTTACAACATTCCTGGCGGGTCGGCCCCTACTTCTCGGTGGGAACATTATATAGGTCTACAACGTAGTATAACCTAACCTAACCCATCTAGCCCCTCGCTGGTAATGTTTTACAGAATCCAGTTCGTGTCGTCCCGTACGTCTTGGTGGGGACATTGTATGCGTCTATAACGTTATATATCCTAACCTAAGGCAACCTAACATCCCGAATGTAGTATTTTACAACATTCCACTCGGGTCGGCCCCTAATTCTCGTTGGGTACACTATATACGTCTACAACGTAATATAACATAACCAAACCCATCTAGCACCTCGCTGGTAATGTTTTACAGAATCCAGTTCGTGTCGTCCCGTACGTCTTGGTGGGGACATTGCATGCGTCTATAACGTTATATATCCTAACCTAAGGCAACCTAACATCTCTAACGTAGTATTTTACGACATTCCAGGCGGGTCGGCCCCTACTTCTCGGTGGACACATTATATACGTCTATATCGCAATATTACCTAACATAACCCATCTAGCCCCTCGCTGGTAATGTTTTACAGAATCCAGTTCGTGTCGTCCCGTACGTCTCGGTGGGGACATTGTATGCGTCTATAACATTATATATCCTAACCTAAGGCAACCTAACATCTCGGATGTAGTATTTTACAACATTCCTGGCGGGTCGGCCCCTACTTCTCGGTGGGAACATTATATACGTCCATAACGTGATATAACCTAATCTAACCCATCTAGCCCCTCGGCGGTAATGTTTTACAGAATCCCGTTCGGGTTGGTTCATACTTCTCGGTGGGGACATAATATACGTCTATAACATTGTATATCCCACCCGACGGCAACCTAACGTCTCGAATGTAGTATTTCACAACATTCCTGGCGGGTCGGCCCCACTTCTCGGTAGGGACATTATATAAGTCTATATCGTAATATAACCTAACCTAACCCATCTAGACCCTCGCTAGTAATGTTTCACAGAATTCCGTTCGTGTCGCCCCGTACGTCACGGAGCGGACATTATATACGTCTATAACATTATATATCCTCACCTAAGGCAACCTAACATCTCGGATGTAGTATTTTCCAAAATACCTGGCGGGTTGGTCCCTACTTCTCGGTGGGAACATTATATACGTCTATAACGTAATATAACCTAACCCAACCCATCTAGCCCCTCGGCTGTAATGTTTTACGGAATCCCGTTCGTGTCGTCCCGTACTTCTCGGTGCGGAGATTATATAAGTCTATAACGTTATATATCCTAACCTAAGGCAACCTAACATCTCGAATGTAGTATTTTAAGACATTCCACTCGGGTCGGCCCCTAATTCTCGTTGGGTACATTATATACGTCTACAACGAAATATAACCTAACCTAAACCATCTAGCCCCTCGCTGGTAATGTTTTACAGAATCCAGTTCGTGTCGTCCCGTACGTCTCGGTGGGGACATTGTATGCATCTATTACGATATATATCCTAACCTAAGGCGACCTAACATCTCGGATGTAGTATTTTACAACATTCCTGGCGGGGCGGAACCTGCTTCTCGGTGAGAACATTATATAAGTCTATATCGTAATATAACCTAACCTAACCCATCTAGAGCCTCGCTGGTAATGTTTCACAGTATCCCGTTCGTGTCCGCCGTACGTCACGGTGCGGTCATTATATACGTTTATGACGTTATATATCCTAACCTAACGCAAATTAACATCAATAACGTAGTGTTTTACAACATTCCAGGCGGGTCGGCCCCTACTTCTCGGTGGACACATTATATACGTCTATATCGCAATATAACCTAACCTAACCCATCTAGCACCTCGCTGGTAATGTTTCACAGAATCCCGTCCGTGTCGCCCCGTACGTCTCGGTGGGGACATTGTATGCGTCTATAACGTTATATATCCTAACCCAAGGCAACCTAACATCTCGGATGTAGTATTTTACAACATTCCTTGCGCGGCGGAACCTACTTCTAGGTGGGAACATTATATAAGTCTATATCGTAGTATAACCTAACCTAACCCATCTAGACCCTCGCTGGTAATGTTTCACACAATCCCGTTCGTGTCCGCCGTACGTTGCGGTGCGGTCATTATATACGTCTATAACGTTATATATCCTAACCTAAGGCAACCTAACATCTCGGATGTAGTATTTTACAACATTCCTGGCGGGGCGGAACCTACTTCTCGGTGGGAACATTATATAAGTCTGTATCATAATATAACCTAACCTAACCCATCTAGACCCTCGCTGGTAATGATTCACAGAATCCCGTTCGTGTCCGCCGTACGTCACGGTGCGGTCATTATATACGTCTATAACGTTATATATGCTAACCTAAGGCAACCTAACATCTCTAACGTAGTGTTCTACAACATACCAGGCGGGACGGCCCTTAATTCTCTATGCGAACATTATACACGTCTATAACGTAATATAACCTATCCTAACCCATCTAGACCCTCGCTGGTAATATTTCACAGAATTCCGTTCGTGTCGCCCCCTACGTCACGGTGCGGACATTATATACGTATATAACATTATATATCCTCACCTAAGGCAACCTAACATCTCGGATGTAGTATTTTACAACATTCCTGGCGGGTCGGCCCCTACTTCTCGGTGGGAACATTATATACGTCCATAACGTGATATAACCTAATCTAACCCATCTAGCCCCTCCGCGGTAATGTTTTACAGAATCCCGTTCGGGTTGGTTCATACTTCTCGGTGGGGACATTATATACGTCTATAACATTGTATATCCCACCCGAAGGCAACCTAACATCTCGAATGTAGTATTTCACAACATTCCTGGCGGGTCGGCCCCACTTCTCGGTAGGGACATTATATAAGTCTATATCGCAATATAACCTAACCTAACCCATCTAGCCCCTCGGCGGTAATGTTTTACAGAATCCCGTTCGTGTCATCCCGTACGTCTCGGTGCGGACATTATATAAGTCTATAACGTTATATATCCTAACCTAAGGCAACCTAACATCTCGAATGTAGTATTTTACAACATTCCACTCGGGTCGGCCCCTAATTCTCGTTGGGTACACTATATACGTCTACAACGTAATATAACCTAACCTAACCCATCTAGCCCCTCGCTGGTAATGTTTTACAGAATCCAGTTCGTGTCGTCCCGTACGTCTCGGTGGGGACATTGTATGCATCTATAACGATATATATCCTAACCTAAGGCGACCTAACATCTCGGATGTAGTATTTTGCGACATTACAGGCGTGTCGGCCCCTACTTCTCGGTGGGAACATTATATACGTCTATATCGTAATATAACCTAACCTAACCCATTTTGCCCTTCGGTGATAATGTTTTACAGAATCCCGGTAGTGTTGGCTCATACTTCTCGGTGGGGACATTATATACGTCTATAACGTTATATATCATAACCTAAGGCAACCTAACATCTCGGATGTAGTTTTTTCCAAAACACCTGGTGGCTTGGCCCCTACTTCTCGGTGGGAACACTATATACGTCTATAACGTAATATAACCTAACCTAACCCATCTAGCCCCTCGGCGGTAATGTTTTACAGAATCCCGGTCGTGTCGGCCCGTACTTCTCGGTGGGGACATTATATGCGTCTAGAAAGTTATATATCCTAACCTAAGGCAACCTAACATCTCGGATGTAGTATTTTACAACATTCCTGGCGGGTCGGCCCCTACCTCTCGGTGGGAACATTATATAGGTCTACAACGTAGTATAACCTAACCAAACCCATCTAGCACCTCGCTGGTAATGTTTTACAGAATCCAGTTCGTGTCGTCCCGTACGTCTTGGTGGGTCATTGCATGCGTCTATAACGTTATATATCCTAACCTAAGGCAACCTAACATCTCTAACGTAGTATTTTACGACATTCCAGGCGTTTCGGCCCCTACTTCTCGGTGGGAACATTATATACGTCTATATCGTAATATAACCTAACCTAACCCATTTTGCCCTTCGGTGATAATGTTTTACAGAATCCCGGTCGTGTTGGCTCATACTTCTCGGTGGGGACATTATATACGTCTATAACGTTATATATCATAACCTAAGGCAACCTAACATCTCGGATGTAGTATTTTCCAAAACACCTGGCGGCTTGGCCCCTACTTCTCGGTGGGAACATTATATACGTCTATAACGTAATATAACCTAACCTAACCCATCTAGCCCCTCGGCGGTAATGTTTTACAGAATCCCGGTCGTGTCGGCCCGTACTTCTCGGTGGGGACATTATATGCGTCTAGAAAGTTATATATCCTAACCTAAGGCAACCTAACATCTCGGATGTAGTATTTTACAACATTCCTGGCGGGTCGGCCCCTACTTCTCGGTGGGAACATTATATAGGTCTACAACGTAGTATAACCTAACCTAACTCATCTAGCCCCTCGCTGGTAATGTTTTACAGAATCCAGTTCGTGTCGTCCCGTACGTCTTGGTGGGGACATTGTATGCGTCTATAACGTTATATATCCTAACCTAAGGCAACCTAACATCCCGAATGTAGTATTTTACAACATTCCACTCGGGTCGGCCCCTAATTCTCGTTGGGTACACTATATACGTCTACAACGTAATATAACATAACCAAACCCATCTAGCACCTCGCTGGTAATGTTTTACAGAATCCAGTTCGTGTCGTCCCGTACGTCTTGGTGGGGACATTGCATGCGTCTATAACGTTATATATCCTAACCTAAGGCAACCTAACATCTCTAACGTAGTATTTTACGACATTCCAGGCGGGTCGGCCCCTACTTCTCGGTGGACACATTATATACGTCTATATCGCAATATTACCTAACATAACCCATCTAGCCCCTCGCTGGTAATGTTTTACAGAATCCAGTTCGTGTCGTCCCGTACGTCTCGGTGGGGACATTGTATGCGTCTATAACATTATATATCCTAACCTAAGGCAACCTAACATCTCGGATGTAGTATTTTACAACATTCCTGGCGGGTCGGCCCCTACTTCTCGGTGGGAACATTATATACGTCCATAACGTGATATAACCTAATCTAACCCATCTAGCCCCTCGGCGGTAATGTTTTACAGAATCCCGTTCGGGTTGGTTCATACTTCTCGGTGGGGACATAATATACGTCTATAACATTGTATATCCCACCCGACGGCAACCTAACGTCTCGAATGTAGTATTTCACAACATTCCTGGCGGGTCGGCCCCACTTCTCGGTAGGGACATTATATAAGTCTATATCGTAATATAACCTAACCTAACCCATCTAGACCCTCGCTAGTAATGTTTCACAGAATTCCGTTCGTGTCGCCCCGTACGTCACGGAGCGGACATTATATACGTCTATAACATTATATATCCTCACCTAAGGCAACCTAACATCTCGGATGTAGTATTTTCCAAAATACCTGGCGGGTTGGTCCCTACTTCTCGGTGGGAACATTATATACGTCTATAACGTAATATAACCTAACCCAACCCATCTAGCCCCTCGGCTGTAATGTTTTACGGAATCCCGTTCGTGTCGTCCCGTACTTCTCGGTGCGGAGATTATATAAGTCTATAACGTTATATATCCTAACCTAAGGCAACCTAACATCTCGAATGTAGTATTTTAAGACATTCCACTCGGGTCGGCCCCTAATTCTCGTTGGGTACATTATATACGTCTACAACGAAATATAACCTAACCTAAACCATCTAGCCCCTCGCTGGTAATGTTTTACAGAATCCAGTTCGTGTCGTCCCGTACGTCTCGGTGGGGACATTGTATGCATCTATTACGATATATATCCTAACCTAAGGCGACCTAACATCTCGGATGTAGTATTTTACAACATTCCTGGCGGGGCGGAACCTGCTTCTCGGTGAGAACATTATATAAGTCTATATCGTAATATAACCTAACCTAACCCATCTAGAGCCTCGCTGGTAATGTTTCACAGTATCCCGTTCGTGTCCGCCGTACGTCACGGTGCGGTCATTATATACGTTTATGACGTTATATATCCTAACCTAACGCAAATTAACATCTATAACGTAGTGTTTTACAACATTCCAGGCGGGTCGGCCCCTACTTCTCGGTGGACACATTATATACGTCTATATCGCAATATAACCTAACCTAACCCATCTAGCACCTCGCTGGTAATGTTTCACAGAATCCCGTCCGTGTCGCCCCGTACGTCTCGGTGGGGACATTGTATGCGTCTATAACGTTATATATCCTAACCCAAGGCAACCTAACATCTCGGATGTAGTATTTTACAACATTCCTTGCGCGGCGGAACCTACTTCTAGGTGGGAACATTATATAAGTCTATATCGTAGTATAACCTAACCTAACCCATCTAGACCCTCGCTGGTAATGTTTCACACAATCCCGTTCGTGTCCGCCGTACGTTGCGGTGCGGTCATTATATACGTCTATAACGTTATATATCCTAACCTAAGGCAACCTAACATCTCGGATGTAGTATTTTACAACATTCCTGGCGGGGCGGAACCTACTTCTCGGTGGGAACATTATATAAGTCTGTATCATAATATAACCTAACCTAACCCATCTAGACCCTCGCTGGTAATGATTCACAGAATCCCGTTCGTGTCCGCCGTACGTCACGGTGCGGTCATTATATACGTCTATAACGTTATATATGCTAACCTAAGGCAACCTAACATCTCTAACGTAGTGTTCTACAACATTCCAGGCGGGACGGCCCTTAATTCTCTATGCGAACATTATACACGTCTATAACGTAATATAACCTATCCTAACCCATCTAGACCCTCGCTGGTAATATTTCACAGAATTCCGTTCGTGTCGCCCCCTACGTCACGGTGCGGACATTATATACGTATATATAATATAACATTATATATCCTCACCTAAGGCAACCTAACATCTCGGATGTAGTATTTTACAACATTCCTGGCGGGTCGGACCCTACTTCTCGGTGGGAACATTATATACGTCCATAACGTAATATAACCTAATCTAACCCATCTAGCCCATCGGCGGTAATGTTTTACAGAATCCCGTTCGGGTTGGTTCATACTTCTCGGTGGGGACATTATATACGTCTATAACATTGTATATCCCACCCGAAGGCAACCTAACATCTCGAATGTAGTATTTCACAACATTCCTGGCGGGTCGGCCCCACTTCTCGGTAGGGACATTATATAAGTCTATATCGCAATATAACCTAACCTAACCCATCTAGCCCCTCGGCGGTAATGTTTTACAGAATCCCGTTCGTGTCATCCCGTACGTCTCGGTGCGGACATTATATAAGTCTATAACGTTATATATCCTAACCTAAGGCAACCTAACATCTCGAATGTAGTATTTTACAACATTCCACTCGGGTCGGCCCCTAATTCTCGTTGGGTACACTATATACGTCTACAACGTAATATAACCTAACCTAACCCATCTAGCCCCTCGCTGGTAATGTTTTACAGAATCCAGTTCGTGTCGTCCCGTACGTCTCGGTGGGGACATTGTATGCATCTATAACGATATATATCCTAACCTAAGGCGACCTAACATCTCGGATGTAGTATTTTGCAACATTACAGGCGTGTCGGCCCCTACTTCTCGGTGGGAACATTATATACGTCTATATCGTAATATAACCTAACCTAACCCATTTTGCCCTTCGGTGATAATGTTTTACAGAATCCCGGTCGTGTTGGCTCATACTTCTCGGTGGGGACATTATATACGTCTATAACGTTATATATCATAACCTAAGGCAACCTAACATCTCGGATGTAGTATTTTCCAAAACACCTGGTGGCTTGGCCCCTACTTCTCGGTGGGAACACTATATACGTCTATAACGTAATATAACCTAACCTATCCCATCTAGCCCCTCGGCGGTAATGTTTTACAGAATCCCGGTCGTGTCGGCCCGTACTTCTCGGTGGGGACATTATATGCGTCTAGAAAGTTATATATCCTAACCTAAGGCAACCTAACATCTCGGATGTAGTATTTTACAACATTCCTGGCGGGTCGGCCCCTACCTCTCGGTGGGAACAATATATAGGTCTACAACGTAGTATAACCTAACCAAACCCATCTAGCACCTCGCTGGTAATGTTTTACAGAATCCAGTTCGTGTCGTCCCGTACGTCTTGGTGGGTCATTGCATGCGTCTATAACGTTATATATCCTAACCTAAGGCAACCTAACATCTCTAACGTAGTATTTTACGACATTCCAGGCGTGTCGGCCCCTACTTCTCGGTGGGAACATTATATACGTCTATATCGTAATATAACCTAACCTAACCCATTTTGCCCTTCGGTGATAATGTTTTACAGAATCCCGGTCGTGTTGGCTCATACTTCTCGGTGGGGACATTATATACGTCTATAACGTTATATATCATAACCTAAGGCAACCTAACATCTCGGATGTAGTATTTTCCAAAACACCTGGCGGCTTGGCCCCTACTTCTCGGTGGGAACATTATATACGTCTATAACGTAATATAACCTAACCTAACCCATCTAGCCCCTCGGCGGTAATGTTTTACAGAATCCCGGTCGTGTCGGCCCGTACTTCTCGGTGGGGACATTATATGCGTCTAGAAAGTTATATATCCTAACCTAAGGCAACCTAACATCTCGGATGTAGTATTTTACAACATTCCTGGCGGGTCGGCCCCTACTTCTCGGTGGGAACATTATATAGGTCTACAACGTAGTATAACCTAACCTAACCCATCTAGCCCCTCGCTGGTAATGTTTTACAGAATCCAGTTCGTGTCGTCCCGTACGTCTTGGTGGGGACATTGTATGCGTCTATAACGTTATATATCCTAACCTAAGGCAACCTAACATCCCGAATGTAGTATTTTACAACATTCCACTCGGGTCGGCCCCTAATTCTCGTTGGGTACACTATATACGTCTACAACGTAATATAACATAACCAAACCCATCTAGCACCTCGCTGGTAATGTTTTACAGAATCCAGTTCGTGTCGTCCCGTACGTCTTGGTGGGGACATTGCATGCGTCTATAACGTTATATATCCTAACCTAAGGCAACCTAACATCTCTAACGTAGTATTTTACGACATTCCAGGCGGGTCGGCCCCTACTTCTCGGTGGACACATTATATACGTCTATATCGCAATATTACCTAACATAACCCATCTAGCCCCTCGCTGGTAATGTTTTACAGAATCCAGTTCGTGTCGTCCCGTACGTCTCGGTGGGGACATTGTATGCGTCTATAACATTGTATATCCTAACCTAAGGCAACCTAACATCTCGGATGTAGTATTTTACAACATTCCTGGCGGGTCGGCCCCTACTTCTCGGTGGGAACATTATATACGTCCATAACGTGATATAACCTAATCTAACCCATCTAGCCCCTCGGCGGTAATGTTTTACAGAATCCCGTTCGGGTTGGTTCATACTTCTCGGTGGGGACATAATATACGTCTATAACATTGTATATCCCACCCGACGGCAACCTAACGTCTCGAATGTAGTATTTCACAACATTCCTGGCGGGTCGGCCCCTACTTCTCGGTGGGAACATTATATAGGTCTACAACGTAGTATAACCTAACCTAACCCATCTAGCCCCTCGCTGGTAATGTTTTACAGAATCCAGTTCGTGTCGTCCCGTACGTCTTGGTGGGGACATTGTATGCGTCTATAACGTTATATATCCTAACCTAAGGCAACCTAACATCCCGAATGTAGTATTTTACAACATTCCACTCGGGTCGGCCCCTAGTTCTCGTTGGGTACACTATCAACGTCTACAACGTAATATAACATAACCAAACCCATCTAGCACCTCGCTGGTAATGTTTTACAGAATCCAGTTCGTGTCGTCCCGTACGTCTTGGTGGGGACATTGCATGCGTCTATAACGTTATATATCCTAACCTAAGGCAACCTAACATCTCTAACGTAGTATTTTACGACATTCCAGGCGTGTCGGCCCCTACTTCTCGGTGGGAACATTATATACGTCTATATCGTAATATAACCTAACCTAACCCATTTTGCCCTTCGGTGATAATGTTTTACAGAATCCCGGTCGTGTTGGCTCATACTTCTCGGTGGGGACATTATATACGTCTATAACGTTATATATCATAACCTAAGGCAACCTAACATCTCGGATGTAGTATTTTCCAAAACACCTGGCGGCTTGGCCCCTACTTCTCGGTGGGAACATTATATACGTCTATAACGTAATATAACCTAACCTAACCCATCTAGCCCCTCGGCGGTAATGTTTTACAGAATCCCGGTCGTGTCGGCCCGTACTTCTCGGTGGGGACATTATATGCGTCTAGAAAGTTATATATCCTAACCTAAGGCAACCTAACATCTCGGATGTAGTATTTTACAACATTCCTGGCGGGTCGGCCCCTACTTCTCGGTGGGAACATTATATAGGTCTACAACGTAGTATAACCTAACCTAACCCATCTAGCCCCTCGCTGGTAATGTTTTACAGAATCCAGTTCGTGTCGTCCCGTACGTCTTGGTGGGGACATTGTATGCGTCTATAACGTTATATATCCTAACCTAAGGCAACCTAACATCTCTAACGTAGTATTTTACGACATTCCAGGCGGGTCGGCCCCTACTTCTCGGTGGACACATTATATACGTCTATATCGCAATATTACCTAACCTAACCCATCTAGCCCCTCGCTGGTAATGTTTTACAGAATCCAGTTCGTGTCGTCCCGTACGTCTCGGTGGGGACATTGTATGCGTCTATAATATTATATATCCTAACCTAAGGCAACCTAACATCTCGGATGTAGTATTTTACAACATTCCTGGCGGGTCGGCCCCTACTTCTCGGTGGGAACATTATATACGTCCATAACGTGATATAACCTAATCTAACCCATCTAGCCCCTCGGCGGTAATGTTTTACAGAATCCCGTTCGGGTTGGTTCATACTTCTCGGTGGGGACATAATATACGTCTATAACATTGTATATCCCACCCGACGGCAACCTAACGTCTCGAATGTAGTATTTCACAACATTCCTGGCGGGTCGGCCCCACTTCTCGGTAGGGACATTATATAAGTCTATATCGTAATATAACCTAACCTAACGCATCTAGACCCTCGCTAGTAATGTTTCACAGAATTCCGTTCCTGTCGCCCCGTACGTCACGGTGCGGACATTATATACGTCTATAACATTATATATCCTCACCTAGGGCAACCTAACATCTCGGGTGTAGTATTTTCCAAAATACCTGGCGGGTTGGCCCCTACTTCTCGGTGGGAACATTATATACGTCTATAA
Organism: Xylocopa violacea; assembly: GCA_963969225.1. Taxonomy (NCBI): domain Eukaryota; kingdom Metazoa; phylum Arthropoda; class Insecta; order Hymenoptera; family Apidae; genus Xylocopa; species Xylocopa violacea. The sequence goes on from CAXAJV010000350.1 coordinate 625,589, forward strand.
CGTAATATAACCTAACCTAACCCAACTAGCCCCTCGGCGGTAATGTTTTACAGAATCCCGTTCGTGTCGTCCCGTACGTCTCGGTGCGGATATTATATAAGTCTATAACGTTATATATCCTAACCTAAGGCAACCTAACATCTCGAATGTAGTATTTTAAGACATTCCACTCGGTTCGGCCCCTAATTTTCGTTGGGTACATTATATACGTCTACAACGAAATATAACCTAACCTAACCCATCTAGCCCCTCGCTGGTAATGTTTTACAGAATCCAGTTTGTGTCGTCCCGTACGTCTCGGTGGGGACATTGTATGCATCTATAACGATATATATCCTAACCTAAGGCGACCTAACATCTCGGATGTAGTATTTTGCAACATTACAGGCGTGTCGGCCCCTACTTCTCGGTGGGAACATTATATACGTCCATATCGTAATATAACCTAACCTAACCCATTTTGCCCTTCGGTGATAATGTTTTACAGAATCCCGGTCGTGTTGGCTCATACTTCTCGGTGGGGACATTATATACGTCTATAACGTTATATATCATAACCTAAGGCAACCTAACATCTCGGATGTAGTATTTTCCAACACACCTGGCGGCTTGGCCCCTACTTCTCGGTGGGAACATTATATACGTCTATAACGTAATATAACCTAACCTAACCCATCTAGCCCCTCGGCGGTAATGTTTTACAGAATCCCGGTCGTGTCGGCCCGTACTTCTCGGTGGGGACATTATATGCGTCTAGAACGTTATATATCCTAACCTAAGGCAACCTAACATCTCGAATGTAGTATTTTAAGACATTCCACTCGGGTCGGCCCCTAATTCTCGTTGGGTACATTATATACGTCTACAACGAAATATAACCTAACCTAACCCATCTAGCCCCTCGCTGGTAATGTTTTACAGAATCCAGTTCGTCTCGTCCCGTACGTCTCGGTGGGGACATTGTATGCATCTATAACGATATATATCCTAACCTTAAGCGACCTAACATCTCGGATGTAGTATTTTACAACATTCCTGGCGGGGCGGAACCTTCTTCTCGGTGGGAACATTATATACGACCATAACGTAATATAACCTAACCTGACCCATCTAGACCCTCGCTGGTAATGTTTTACAGAATCCCGTTCGTGTCCGCCGTACGTCACGGTGCGGTCATTATATACGTCTCTAACGTTATATATCCTAACCTAACGCAACCTAAGATCTCTAACGTAGTGTTTTACAACATTCCAGGCGGGTCGGCCCCTACTTCTCGGTGGACACTTTATGTACGTCTATATCGGAATATAACCTAACCTAACCCATCTAGCACCTCGCTGGTAATGTTTTACAGAATCCCGGTCGTGTCGGCCCGTACTTCTCGGTGGGGAAATTATATGCGTCTAGAACGTTATATATCCTAACCTAAGGCAACCTAACATCTCGGATGTAGTATTTTACAACATTCCTGGCGGGTCGGCCCCTACTTCTCGGTGGGAACATTATATACGTCCATAACGTGATATAACCTAATCTAACCCATCTAGCCCCTCCGCGGTAATGTTTTACAGAATCCCGTTTGGTTGGTTCATACTTCTCGGTGGGGACATTATATACGTCTATAACATTGTATATCCCACCCGAAGGCAACCTAACGTCTCGAATGTAGTATTTCACAACATTCCTGGCGGGTCGGCCCCACTTCTCGGTAGGGACATTATATAAGTCTATATCGTAATATAACCTAACCTAACCCATCTAGACCCTCGCTAGTAATGTTTCACAGAATTCCGTTCGTGTCGCCCCGTACGTCACGGAGCGGACATTATATACGTCTATAACATTATATATCCTCACCTAAGGCAACCTAACATCTCGGATGTAGTATTTTCCAAAATACCTGGCGGGTTGGTCCCTACTTCTCGGTGGGAACATTATATACGTCTATAACGTAATATAACCTAACCTAACCCATCTAGCCCCTCGGCGGTAATGTTTTACGGAATCCCGTTCGTGTCGTCCCGTACTTCTCGGTGCGGAGATTATATAAGTCTATAACGTTATATATCCTAACCTAAGGCAACCTAACATCTCGAATGTTGTATTTTACAACATTCCACTCGGGTCGGCCCCTAATTCTCGTTGGGTACATTATATACGTCTACAACGTAATATTACCCAACCTAACCCATCTAGCCCCTCGCTGGTAATGTTTTACAGAATCCAGTTCGTGTCGTCCCGTACGTCTCGGTGGGGACGTTGTATGCGTCTATAACTTTATATATCCTAACCTAAGGCAACCTAACATCTCGGATATAGTATTTTCCAAAACACCTGGCGGGTCGGCCCCTAATTCTCGGTGGGAACATTATATACGTCTATAACGTAATATAACCTAACCTAACCCATCTACACCCTCGCTGGTAATGTTTTACAGAATCCCGGTCGTGTCGGCCCGTACTTCTCGGTGGGGACATTATATGCGTCTATAACGTTATATATCTTAACCTAAGGCAACCTAACATCTCGGATATATTATTTTCCAAAACACCTGGCGGGTCGGCCCCTACTTCTCGGTGGGAACATTATATACGTCTATAACGTAATATAACCTAACCTAACCCATCTACACCCTCGCTGGTAATGTTTTACAGAATCCCGGTCGTGTCGGCCCGTACTTCTCGGTGCGGACATTATATAAGTCTATAACGTTATATATCCTAACCTAAGGCAACCTAACATCTCGAATGTAGTATTTTAAGACATTCCACTCGGGTCGGTCCCTAATTCTCGTTGGGTACATTATATACGTCTACAACGAAATATAACCTAACCTAAACCATCTAGCCCCTCGCTGGTAATGTTTTACAGAATCCAGTTCGTGTCGTCCCGTACGTCTCGGTGGGGACATTGTATGCATCTATTACGATATATATCCTAACCTAAGGCGACCTAACATCTCGGATGTAGTATTTTACAACATTCCTGGCGGGGCGGAACCTGCTTCTCGGTGAGAACATTATATAAGTCTATATCGTAATATAACCTAACCTAACCCATCTAGAGCCTCGCTGGTAATGTTTCACAGTATCCCGTTCGTGTCCGCCGTACGTCACGGTGCGGTCATTATATACGTTTATGACGTTATATATCCTAACCTAACGCAAATTAACATCTATAACGTAGTGTTTTACAACATTCCAGGCGGGTCGGCCCCTACTTCTCGGTGGACACATTATATACGTCTATATCGCAATATAACCTAACCTAACCCATCTAGCACCTCGCTGGTAATGTTTCACAGAATCCCGTCCGTGTCGCCCGGTACGTCTCGGTGGGGACATTGTATGCGTCTATAACGTTATATATCCTAACCTAAGGCAACCTAACATCTCGGATGTAGTATTTTACAACATTCCTTGCGCGGCGGAACCTACTTCTAGGTGGGAACATTATATAAGTCTATATCGTAATATAACCTAACTTAACCCATCTAGACCCTCGCTGGTAATGTTTCACACAATCCCGTTCGTGTCCGCCGTACGTTACGGTGCGGTCATTATATACGTCTATAACGTTATATATCCTAACCTAAGGCAACCTAACATCTCGGATGTAGTATTTTACAACATTCCTGGCGGGGCGGAACCTACTTCTCGGTGGGAACATTATATAAGTCTGTATCATAATATAACCTAATCTAACCCATCTAGACCCTCGCTGGTAATGATTCACAGAATCCCGTTCGTGTCCGCCGTACGTCACGGTGCGGTCATTATATACGTCTATAACGTTATATATGCTAACCTAAGGCAACCTAACATCTCTAACGTAGTGTTCTACAACATTCCAGGCGGGACGGCCCTTAATTCTCTATGCGAACATTATACACGTCTATAACGTAATATAACCTATCCTAACCCATCTAGACCCTCGCTGGTAATATTTCACAGAATTCCGTTCGTGTCGCCCCGTACGTTACGGTGCGGACATTATATACGTATATAACATTATATATCCTCACCTAAGGCAACCTAACATCTCGGATGTAGTATTTTACAACATTCCTGGCGGGTCGGCCCCTACTTCTCGGTGGGAACATTATATACGTCCATAACGTAATATAACCTAATCTAACCCATCTAGCCCATCGGCGGTAATGTTTTACAGAATCCCGTTCGGGTTGGTTCATACTTCTCGGTGGGGACATTATATACGTCTATAACATTGTATATCCCACCCGAGGGCAACCTAACATCTCGAATGTAGTATTTCACAACATTCCTGGCGGGTCGGCCCCACTTCTCGGTAGGGACATTATATAAGTCTATATCGCAATATAACCTAACCTAACCCATCTAGCCCCTCGGCGGTAATGTTTTACAGAATCCCGTTCGTGTCGCCCCGTACGTCACGGAGCGGACATTATATACGTCTATAACATTATATATCCTCACCTAAGGCAACCTAACATCTCGGATGTAGTATTTTCCAAAATACCTGGCGGGTTGGTCCCTACTTCTCGGTGGGAACATTATATACGTCTATAACGTAATATAACCTAACCCAACCCATCTAGCCCCTCGGCGGTAATGTTTTACAGAATCCCGTTCGTGTCGTCCCGTACGTCTCGGTGCGGACATTATATAAGTCTATAACGTTATATATCCTAACCTAAGGCAACCTAACATCTCGAATGTAGTATTTTAAGACATTCCACTCGGTTCGGCCCCTAATTCTCGTTGGGTACATTATATACGTCTACAACGAAATATAACCTAACCCAACCCATCTAGCCCCTCGCTGGTAATGTTTTACAGAATCCAGTTTGTGTCGTCCCGTACGTCTCGGTGGGGACATTGTATGCATCTATAACGATATATATCCTAACCTAAGGCGACCTAACATCTCGGATGTAGTATTTTGCAACATGACAGGCGTGTCGGCCCCTACTTCTCGGTGGGAACATTATATACGTCTATATCGTAATATAACCTAACCTAACCCATTTTGCCCTTCGGTGATAATGTTTTACAGAATCCCGGTCGTGTTGGCTCATACTTCTCGGTGGGGACATTATATACGTCTATAACGTTATATATAATAACCTAAGGCAACCTAACATCTCGGATGTAGTATTTTCCAAAACACCTGGCGGCTTGGCCCCTACTTCTCGGTGGGAACATTATATACGTCTATAACGTAATATAACCTAACCTAACCCATCTAGCCCCTCGGCGGTAATGTTTTACAGAATCCCGGTCGTGTCGGCCCGTACTTCTCGGTGGGGACCTTATATGCGTCTAGAAAGTTATATATCCTAACCTAAGGCAACCTAACATCTCGGATGTAGTATTTTACAACATTCCTGGCGGGTCGGCCCCTACTTCTCGGTGGGAACATTATATAGGTCTACAACGTAGTATAACCTAACCTAACCCATCTAGCCCCTCGCTGGTAATGTTTTACAGAATCCAGTTCGTGTCGTCCCGTACGTCTTGGTGAGGACATTGTATGCGTCTATAACGTTATATATCCTAACCTAAGGCAACCTAACATCCCGAATGTAGTATTTTACAACATTCCACTCGGGTCGGCCCCTAATTCTCGTTGGGTACACTATATACGTCTACAACGTAATATAACATAACCAAACCCATCTAGCACCTCGCTGGTAATGTTTTACAGAATCCAGTTCGTGTCGTCCCGTACGTCTTGATGGGGACATTGCATGCGTCTATAACGTTATATATCCTAACCTAAGGCAACCTAACATCTCTAACGTAGTATTTTACGACATTCCAGGCGGGTCGGCCCCTACTTCTCGGTGGACACATTATATACGTCTATATCGCAATATTACCTAACCTAACCCATCTAGCCCCTCGCTGGTAATGTTTTACAGAATCCAGTTCGTGTCGTCCCGTACGTCTCGGTGGGGACATTGTATGCGTCTATAACATTATATATCCTAACCTAAGGCAACCTAACATCTCGGATGTAGTATTTTACAACATTCCTGGCGGGTCGGCCCCTACTTCTCGGTGGGAACATTATATACGTCCATAACGTGATATAACCTAATCTAACCCATCTAGCCCCTCGGCGGTAATGTTTTACAGAATCCCGTTCGGGTTGGTTCATACTTCTCGGTGGGGACATAATATACGTCTATAACATTGTATATCCCACCCGACGTCAACCTAACGTCTCGAATGTAGTATTTCACAACATTCCTGGCGGGTCGGCCCCACTTCTCGGTAGGGACATTATATAAGTCTATATCGTAATATAACCTAACCTAACCCATCTAGACCCTCGATAGTAATGTTTCACAGAATTCCGTTCGTGTCGCCCCGTACGTCACGGTGCGGACATTATATACGTCTATAACATTATATATCCTCACCTAAGGCAACCTAACATCTCGGATGTAGTATTTTCCAAAATACCTGGCGGGTTGGCCCCTACTTCTCGGTGGGAACATTATATACGTCTATAACGTAATATAACCTAACCTAACCCATCTAGCCCCTCGGCGGTAATGTTTTACAGAATCCCGTTCGTGTCGTCCCGTACGTCTCGGTGCGGACATTATATAAGTCTATAACGTTATATATCCTAACCTAAGGCAACCTAACGTCTCGAATGTAGTATTTTACAACATTCCACTCGGGTCGGCCCCTAATTCTCGTTGGGTACACTATATACGTCTACAACGTAATATAACGTAAGCAAACCCATCTAGCCCCTCGCTGGTAATGTTTTGCAGAATCCAGTTCGTGTCGTCCCGTACGTCTTGGTGGGGACATTGTATGCGTCTATAACGTTATATATCCTAACCTAAGGCAACCTAACATCCCGAATGTAGTATTTTACAACATTCCACTCGGGTCGGCCCCTAATTCTCGTTGGGTACACTATATACGTCTACAACGTAATATAACATAACCAAACCCATCTAGCACCTCGCTGGTAATGTTTTACAGAATCCCGGTCGTGTCGGCCCGTACTTCTCGGTGGGGACATTATATGCGTCTAGAAAGTTATATATCCTAACCTAAGGCAACCTAACATCTCGGATGTAGTATTTTACAACATTCCTGGCGGGTCGGCCCCTACTTCTCGGTGGGAACATTATATAGGTCTACAACGTAGTATAACCTAACCTAACCCATCTAGCCCCTCGCTGGTAATGCTTTACAGTATCCAGTTCGTGTCGTCCCGTACGTCTCGGTGGGGACATTGTATGCGTCTATAACGTTATATATCCTAACCTAAGGCAACCTAACATCTCGAATGTAGTATTTTACAACATTGCACTCGGGTCGGCCCCTAATTCTCGTTGGGTACACTATATACGTCTACAACGTAATATAACATAACCAAACCCATCTAGCACCTCGCTGGTAATGTTTTACAGAATCCAGTTCGTGTCGTCCCGTACGTCTTGGTGGGGACATTGCATGCGTCTATACCGTTATATATCCTAACCTAAGGCAACCTAACATCTCGGATGTAGTATTTTACAACATTCCTGGCGGGTCGGCCCCTACTTCTCGGTGGGAACATTATATACGTCTATAACGTAATATAACCTAACCTAACCCATCTAGCCCCTCGGCGGTAATGTTTTACAGAAACCCGTTCGTGTCGTCCCGTACGTCTCGGTGCGGACATTATATAAGTCTATAACGTTATATATCCTAACCTAAGGAAACCTAACATCTCGAATGTAGTATTTGACAACATTTCAGGCGGGACGGCCCTTAATTCTCTATGGGAACATTATATACGTCTATAACGTAATATAACCTAACCTAACCCATCTAGACCCTCGCTCGTAATATTTCACAGAATTCCGTTCGTGTCGCCCCGTACGTCACGGTGCGGACATTATATACGAATATAACATTATATATCCTCACCTAAGGCAACCTAACATCTCGGATGTAGTACTTCCCAAAATACCTGGCGTGTTGGCCCCTACTTATCGGTGGGAACATTATATACGTCTATGACGTAATATAACCTAACCTAACCCATCTAGCCCCTCGGCGGTAATGTTTTACAGAATCCCGTTCGTGTCGTCCCGTACGTCTCGGTGCGGACATTATATAAGTCTATAACGTTATATATCCTAACCTAAGGCAACCTAACATCTCGAATGTAGTATTTTACAACATTCCACTCGGGTCGGCCCCTAATTCTCGTTGGGTACACTATATACGTCTACAACGAAATATAACCTAACCTAACCCATCTAGCCCCTCGCTGGTAATGTTTTACAGAATCCAATTCGTGTCGTACCGTACGTCTTGGTGGGGACATTGTATGCGTCTATAACCTTATATATCCTAACCTAAGGCAACCTAACATCTCTAACGTAGTATTTTACAATATTCCAGGCGGGTCGGCCCCTATACCTCAGTGGACACATTATATACGTCTATATCGCAATATAACCTAACCTAACCCATCTAGCACCTCGCTGGTAATGTTTTACAGAATCCAGTTCGTGTCGTCCCGTACGTCTCGGTGGGGACATTGTATGCATCTATAACGATATATATCCCAACCTAAGGCGACCTAACATCTCGGATGTAGTATTTTGCAACATTACAGGCGTGTCGGCCCCTACTTCTCGGTGGGAACATTATATACGTCTATATCGTAATATAACCTAACCTAACCCATTTTGCCCTTCGGTGATAATTTTTTACAGAATCCCGGTCGTGTTGGCTCATACTTCTCGGTGGGGACATTATATACGTCTATAACGTTATATATCATAACCTAAGGCAACCTAACATCTCGGATGTAGTATTTTCCAAAATACCTGGCGGCTTGGCCCCTACTTCTCGGTGGGAACATTATATACGTCTATAACGTAATATAACCTAACCTAACCCATCTAGCCCCTCGGCGGTAATGTTTTACAGAATCCCGGTCGTGTCGGCCCGTACTTCTCGGTGGGGACATTATATGCGTCTAGAAAGTTATATATCCTAACCTAAGGCAACCTAACATCTCGGATGTAGTATTTTACAACATTCCTGGCGGGTCGGCCCCTACTTCTCGGTGGGAACATTATATAGGTCTACAACGTAGTATAACCTAACCTAACCCATCTAGCCCCTCGCTGGTAATGCTTTACAGTTTCCAGTTCGTGTCGTCCCGTACGTCTCGGTGGGGACATTGTATGCGTCTATAACGTTATATATCCTAACCTAAGGCAACCTAACATTTCGAATGTAGTATTTTACAACATTGCACTCGGGTCGGCCCCTAATTCTCGTTGGGTACACTATATACGTCTACAACGTAATATAACATAACCAAACCCATCTAGCCCCTCGGCGGTAATGTTTTACAGAATCCCGTTCGGGTTGGTTCATACTTCTCGGTGGGGACATAATATACGTCTATAACATTGTATATCCCACCCGACGGCAACCTAACGTCTCGAATGTAGTAATTCACAACATTCCTGGCGGGTCGGCCCCACTTCTCGGTAGGGACATTATATAAGTCTATATCGTAATATAACCTAACCTAACCCATCTAGACCCTCGATAGTAATGTTTCACAGAATTCCGTTCGTGTCGCCCCGTACGTCACGGTGCGGACATTGTATACGTCTATAACATTATATATCCTCACCTAAGGCAACCTAACATCTCGGATGTAGTATTTTCCAAAATACCTGGCGGGTTGGCCCCTACTTCTCGGTGGGAACATTATATACGTCTATAACGTAATATAACCTAACCTAACCCATCTAGCCCCTCGGCGGTAATGTTTTACAGAATCCCGTTCGTGTCGTCCCGTACGTCTCGGTGCGGACATTATATAAGTCTATAACGTTATATATCCTAACCTAAGGCAACCTAACATCTCGAATGTAGTATTTTAAGACATTCCACTCGGTTCGGCCCCTAATTCTCGTTGGGTACATTATATACGTCTACAACGAAATATAACCTAACCTAACCCATCTAGCCCCTCGCTGGTAATGTTTTACAGAATCCAGTTTGTGTCGTCCCGTACGTCTCGGTGGGGACATTGTATGCATCTATAACGATATATATCCTAACGTAAGGCGACCTAACATCTCGGATGTAGTATTTTGCAACATTACAGGCGTGTCGGCCCCTACTTCTCGGTGGGAACATTATATACGTCTATATCGTAATATAACCTAACCTAACCCATTTTGCCCATCGGTGATAATGTTTTACAGAATCCCGGTCGTGTTGGCTCATACTTCTCGGTGGGGACATTATATACGTCTATAACGTTATATATCATAACCTAAGGCAACCTAACATCTCGGATGTAGTATTTTCCAAAACACCTGGCGGCTTGGCCCCTACTTCTCGGTGGGAACATTATATACGTCTATAACGTAATATAACCTAACCTAACCCATCTAGCCCCTCGGCGGTAATGTTTTACAGAATCCCGGTCGTGTCGGCCCGTACTTCTCGGTGGGGACATTATATGCGTCTAGAACGTTATATATCCTAACCTAAGGCAACCTAACATCTCGAATGTAGTATTTTAAGACATTCCACTCGGGTCGGCCCCTAATTCTCGTTGGGTACATTAAATACGTCTACAACGAAATATAACCTAACCTAACCCATCTAGCCCCTCGCTGGTAATGTTTTACAGAATCCAGTTTGTGTCGTCCCGTACGTCTCGGTGGGGACATTGTATGCATCTATAACGATATATATCCTAACCTAAGGCGACCTAACATCTCGGATGTAGTATTTTGCAACATTACAGGCGTGTCGGCCCCTACTTCTCGGTGGGAACATTATATACGTCTATATCGTAATATAACCTAACCTAACCCATTTTGCCCTTCGGTGATAATGTTTTACAGAATCCCGGTCGTGTTGGCTCATACTTCTCGGTGGGGACATTATATACGTCTATAACGTTATATATCATAACCTAAGGCAACCTAACATCTCGGATGTAGTATTTTCCAAAACACCTGGCGGCTTGGCCCCTACTTCTCGGTGGGAACATTATATACGTCTATATCGCAATATTACCTAACCTAACCCATCTAGCCCCTCGCTGGTAATGTTTTACAGAATCCAGTTCGTGTCGTCCCGTACGTCTTGGTGGGGACATTGCATGCGTCTATAACGTTATATATCCTAACCTAAGGCGACCTAACATCTCGGATGTAGTATTTTGCAACGTTACATGCGTGTCGGCCCCTACTTCTCGGTGGGAACATTATATACGTCTATATCGTAATATAACCTAACCTAACCCATTTTGCCTTTCGGTGATAATGTTTTACAGAATCCCGGTCGTGTTTGCTCATACTTCTCGGGGGGGACATTATATACGTCTATAACGTTATATATCATAACCTAAGGCAACCTAACATCTCGGATGTAGTATTTTCCAAAATACCTGGCGGCTTGGCCCCTACTTCTCGGTGGGAACATTATATAGGTCTACAACGTAGTATAACCTAACCTAACCCATCTAGCCCATCGCTGGTAATGCTTTACAGTATCCAGTTCGTGTCGTCCCGTACGTCTCGGTGGGGACATTGTATGCGTCTATAACGTTATATATCCTAACCTAAGGCAACCTAACATCTCGAATGTAGTATTTTACAACATTGCACTCGGGTCGGCCCCTAATTCTCGTTGGGTACACTATATACGTCTACAACGTAATATAACATAACCAAACCCATCTAGCACCTCGCTGGTAATGTTTTACAGAATCCAGTTCGTGTCGTCCCGTACGTCTTGGTGGGGATATTGCATGCGTCTATACCGTTATATATCCTAACCTAAGGCAACCTAATATCTCTAACGTAGTATTTTACGACATTCCAGGCGGGTCGGCCCCTACTTCTCGGTGGACACATTATATACATCTATATCGCAATATTACCTAACCTAACCCATCTAGCCCCTCGCTGGTAATGTTTTACAGAATCCAGTTCGTGTCGTCCCGTACGTCTCGGTGGGGACATTGTATGCGTCTATAACATTATATATCCTAACCTAAGGCAACCTAACATCTCGGATGTAGTATTTTACAACATTCCTGGCGGGTCGGCCCCTACTTCTCGGTGGGAACATTATATACGTCCATAACGTGATATAACCTAATCTAACCCATCTAGCCCCTCGGCGGTAATGTTTTACAGAATCCCGTTCGGGTTGGTTCATACTTCTCGGTGGGGACATAATATACGTCTATAACATTGTATGTCCCACCCGAAGGCAACCTAACGTCTCGAATGTAGTATTTCACAACATTCCTGGCGGGTCGGCCCCACTTCTCGTTAGGGACATTATATAAGTCTATATCGTAATATAACCTAACCTAACCCATCTAGTCCCTCGATAGTAATGTTTCACAGAATTCCGTTCGTGTCGCCTCGTACGTCACGGTGCGGACATTATATACGTCTATAACATTATATATCCTCACCTAAGGCAACCTAACATCTCGGATGTAGTATTTTCCAAAATACCTGGCGGGTCGGCCCCTACTTCTCGGTGGACACATTATATACGTCTATATCGCAATATTACCTAACCTAACCCATCTAGCCCCTCGCTGGTAATGTTTTACAGAATCCAGTTTGTGTCGTCCCGTACGTCTCGGTGGGGACATTGTATGCATCTATAACGATATATATCCTAACCTAAGGCGACCTAACATCTCGGATGTAGTATTTTGCAACATGACAGGCGTGTCGGCCCCTACTTCTCGGTGGGAACATTATATACGTCTATATCGTAATATAACCTAACCTAACCCATTTTGCCCTTCGGTGATAATGTTTTACAGAATCCCGGTCGTGTTGGCTCATACTTCTCGGTGGGGACATTATATACGTCTATAACGTTATATATAATAACCTAAGGCAACCTAACATCTCGGATGTAGTATTTTCCAAAACACCTGGCGGCTTGGCCCCTACTTCTCGGTGGGAACATTATATACGTCTATAACGTAATATAACCTAACCTAACCCATCTAGCCCCTCGGCGGTAATGTTTTACAGAATCCCGGTCGTGTCGGCCCGTACTTCTCGGTGGGGACCTTATATGCGTCTAGAAAGTTATATATCCTAACCTAAGGCAACCTAACATCTCGGATGTAGTATTTTACAACATTCCTGGCGGGTCGGCCCCTACTTCTCGGTGGGAACATTATATAGGTCTACAACGTAGTATAACCTAACCTAACCCATCTAGCCCCTCGCTGGTAATGTTTTACAGAATCCAGTTCGTGTCGTCCCGTACGTCTTGGTGAGGACATTGTATGCGTCTATAACGTTATATATCCTAACCTAAGGCAACCTAACATCCCGAATGTAGTATTTTACAACATTCCACTCGGGTCGGCCCCTAATTCTCGTTGGGTACACTATATACGTCTACAACGTAATATAACATAACCAAACCCATCTAGCACCTCGCTGGTAATGTTTTACAGAATCCAGTTCGTGTCGTCCCGTACGTCTTGATGGGGACATTGCATGCGTCTATAACGTTATATATCCTAACCTAAGGCAACCTAACATCTCTAACGTAGTATTTTACGACATTCCAGGCGGGTCGGCCCCTACTTCTCGGTGGACACATTATATACGTCTATATCGCAATATTACCTAACCTAACCCATCTAGCCCCTCGCTGGTAATGTTTTACAGAATCCAGTTCGTGTCGTCCCGTACGTCTCGGTGGGGACATTGTATGCGTCTATAACATTATATATCCTAACCTAAGGCAACCTAACATCTCGGATGTAGTATTTTACAACATTCCTGGCGGGTCGGCCCCTACTTCTCGGTGGGAACATTATATACGTCCATAACGTGATATAACCTAATCTAACCCATCTAGCCCCTCGGCGGTAATGTTTTACAGAATCCCGTTCGGGTTGGTTCATACTTCTCGGTGGGGACATAATATACGTCTATAACATTGTATATCCCACCCGACGTCAACCTAACGTCTCGAATGTAGTATTTCACAACATTCCTGGCGGGTCGGCCCCACTTCTCGGTAGGGACATTATATAAGTCTATATCGTAATATAACCTAACCTAACCCATCTAGACCCTCGATAGTAATGTTTCACAGAATTCCGTTCGTGTCGCCCCGTACGTCACGGTGCGGACATTATATACGTCTATAACATTATATATCCTCACCTAAGGCAACCTAACATCTCGGATGTAGTATTTTCCAAAATACCTGGCGGGTTGGCCCCTACTTCTCGGTGGGAACATTATATACGTCTATAACGTAATATAACCTAACCTAACCCATCTAGCACCTCGGCGGTAATGTTTTACAGAATCCCGTTCGTGTCGTCCCGTACGTCTCGGTGCGGACATTATATAAGTCTATAACGTTATATATCCTAACCTAAGGCAACCTAACGTCTCGAATGTAGTATTTTACAACATTCCACTCGGGTCGGCCCCTAATTCTCGTTGGGTACACTATATACGTCTACAACGTAATATAACGTAAGCAAACCCATCTAGCCCCTCGCTGGTAATGTTTTGCAGAATCCAGTTCGTGTCGTCCCGTACGTCTTGGTGGGGACATTGTATGCGTCTATAACGTTATATATCCTAACCTAAGGCAACCTAACATCCCGAATGTAGTATTTTACAACATTCCACTCGGGTCGGCCCCTAATTCTCGTTGGGTACACTATATACGTCTACAACGTAATATAACATAACCAAACCCATCTAGCACCTCGCTGGTAATGTTTTACAGAATCCCGGTCGTGTCGGCCCGTACTTCTCGGTGGGGACATTATATGCGTCTAGAAAGTTATATATCCTAACCTAAGGCAACCTAACATCTCGGATGTAGTATTTTACAACATTCCTGGCGGGTCGGCCCCTACTTCTCGGTGGGAACATTATATAGGTCTACAACGTAGTATAACCTAACCTAACCCATCTAGCCCCTCGCTGGTAATGCTTTACAGTATCCAGTTCGTGTCGTCCCGTACGTCTCGGTGGGGACATTGTATGCGTCTATAACGTTATATATCCTAACCTAAGGCAACCTAACATCTCGAATGTAGTATTTTACAACATTGCACTCGGGTCGGCCCCTAATTCTCGTTGGGTACACTATATACGTCTACAACGTAATATAACATAACCAAACCCATCTAGCACCTCGCTGGTAATGTTTTACAGAATCCAGTTCGTGTCGTCCCGTACGTCTTGGTGGGGACATTGCATGCGTCTATACC
Source organism: Xylocopa violacea (assembly GCA_963969225.1). Classification (NCBI taxonomy): domain Eukaryota; kingdom Metazoa; phylum Arthropoda; class Insecta; order Hymenoptera; family Apidae; genus Xylocopa; species Xylocopa violacea. The sequence goes on from CAXAJV010000350.1 coordinate 640,877, forward strand.
GTTATATATCCTAACCTAAGGCAACCTAACATCTCGGATGTAGTATTTTACAACATTCCTGGCGGGTCGGCCCCTACTTCTCGGTGGGAACATTATATACGTCTATAACGTAATATAACCTAACCTAACCCATCTAGCCCCTCGGCGGTAATGTTTTACAGAAACCCGTTCGTGTCGTCCCGTACGTCTCGGTGCGGACATTATATAAGTCTATAACGTTATATATCCTAACCTAAGGAAACCTAACATCTCGAATGTAGTATTTGACAACATTTCAGGCGGGACGGCCCTTAATTCTCTATGGGAACATTATATACGTCTATAACGTAATATAACCTAACCTAACCCATCTAGACCCTCGCTCGTAATATTTCACAGAATTCCGTTCGTGTCGCCCCGTACGTCACGGTGCGGACATTATATACGAATATAACATTATATATCCTCACCTAAGGCAACCTAACATCTCGGATGTAGTACTTCCCAAAATACCTGGCGTGTTGGCCCCTACTTATCGGTGGGAACATTATATACGTCTATGACGTAATATAACCTAACCTAACCCATCTAGCCCCTCGGCGGTAATGTTTTACAGAATCCCGTTCGTGTCGTCCCGTACGTCTCGGTGCGGACATTATATAAGTCTATAACGTTATATATCCTAACCTAAGGCAACCTAACATCTCGAATGTAGTATTTTACAACATTCCACTCGGGTCGGCCCCTAATTCTCGTTGGGTACACTATATACGTCTACAACGAAATATAACCTAACCTAACCCATCTAGCCCCTCGCTGGTAATGTTTTACAGAATCCAATTCGTGTCGTACCGTACGTCTTGGTGGGGACATTGTATGCGTCTATAACCTTATATATCCTAACCTAAGGCAACCTAACATCTCTAACGTAGTATTTTACAATATTCCAGGCGGGTCGGCCCCTATACCTCAGTGGACACATTATATACGTCTATATCGCAATATAACCTAACCTAACCCATCTAGCACCTCGCTGGTAATGTTTTACAGAATCCAGTTCGTGTCGTCCCGTACGTCTCGGTGGGGACATTGTATGCATCTATAACGATATATATCCCAACCTAAGGCGACCTAACATCTCGGATGTAGTATTTTGCAACATTACAGGCGTGTCGGCCCCTACTTCTCGGTGGGAACATTATATACGTCTATATCGTAATATAACCTAACCTAACCCATTTTGCCCTTCGGTGATAATTTTTTACAGAATCCCGGTCGTGTTGGCTCATACTTCTCGGTGGGGACATTATATACGTCTATAACGTTATATATCATAACCTAAGGCAACCTAACATCTCGGATGTAGTATTTTCCAAAATACCTGGCGGCTTGGCCCCTACTTCTCGGTGGGAACATTATATACGTCTATAACGTAATATAACCTAACCTAACCCATCTAGCCCCTCGGCGGTAATGTTTTACAGAATCCCGGTCGTGTCGGCCCGTACTTCTCGGTGGGGACATTATATGCGTCTAGAAAGTTATATATCCTAACCTAAGGCAACCTAACATCTCGGATGTAGTATTTTACAACATTCCTGGCGGGTCGGCCCCTACTTCTCGGTGGGAACATTATATAGGTCTACAACGTAGTATAACCTAACCTAACCCATCTAGCCCCTCGCTGGTAATGCTTTACAGTTTCCAGTTCGTGTCGTCCCGTACGTCTCGGTGGGGACATTGTATGCGTCTATAACGTTATATATCCTAACCTAAGGCAACCTAACATTTCGAATGTAGTATTTTACAACATTGCACTCGGGTCGGCCCCTAATTCTCGTTGGGTACACTATATACGTCTACAACGTAATATAACATAACCAAACCCATCTAGCCCCTCGGCGGTAATGTTTTACAGAATCCCGTTCGGGTTGGTTCATACTTCTCGGTGGGGACATAATATACGTCTATAACATTGTATATCCCACCCGACGGCAACCTAACGTCTCGAATGTAGTAATTCACAACATTCCTGGCGGGTCGGCCCCACTTCTCGGTAGGGACATTATATAATTCTATATCGTAATATAACCTAACCTAACCCATCTAGACCCTCGATAGTAATGTTTCACAGAATTCCGTTCGTGTCGCCCCGTACGTCACGGTGCGGACATTGTATACGTCTATAACATTATATATCCTCACCTAAGGCAACCTAACATCTCGGATGTAGTATTTTCCAAAATACCTGGCGGGTTGGCCCCTACTTCTCGGTGGGAACATTATATACGTCTATAACGTAATATAACCTAACCTAACCCATCTAGCCCCTCGGCGGTAATGTTTTACAGAATCCCGTTCGTGTCGTCCCGTACGTCTCGGTGCGGACATTATATAAGTCTATAACGTTATATATCCTAACCTAAGGCAACCTAACATCTCGAATGTAGTATTTTAAGACATTCCACTCGGTTCGGCCCCTAATTCTCGTTGGGTACATTATATACGTCTACAACGAAATATAACCTAACCTAACCCATCTAGCCCCTCGCTGGTAATGTTTTACAGAATCCAGTTTGTGTCGTCCCGTACGTCTCGGTGGGGACATTGTATGCATCTATAACGATATATATCCTAACGTAAGGCGACCTAACATCTCGGATGTAGTATTTTGCAACATTACAGGCGTGTCGGCCCCTACTTCTCGGTGGGAACATTATATACGTCTATATCGTAATATAACCTAACCTAACCCATTTTGCCCATCGGTGATAATGTTTTACAGAATCCCGGTCGTGTTGGCTCATACTTCTCGGTGGGGACATTATATACGTCTATAACGTTATATATCATAACCTAAGGCAACCTAACATCTCGGATGTAGTATTTTCCAAAACACCTGGCGGCTTGGCCCCTACTTCTCGGTGGGAACATTATATACGTCTATAACGTAATATAACCTAACCTAACCCATCTAGCCCCTCGGCGGTAATGTTTTACAGAATCCCGGTCGTGTCGGCCCGTACTTCTCGGTGGGGACATTATATGCGTCTAGAACGTTATATATCCTAACCTAAGGCAACCTAACATCTCGAATGTAGTATTTTAAGACATTCCACTCGGGTCGGCCCCTAATTCTCGTTGGGTACATTAAATACGTCTACAACGAAATATAACCTAACCTAACCCATCTAGCCCCTCGCTGGTAATGTTTTACAGAATCCAGTTTGTGTCGTCCCGTACGTCTCGGTGGGGACATTGTATGCATCTATAACGATATATATCCTAACCTAAGGCGACCTAACATCTCGGATGTAGTATTTTGCAACATTACAGGCGTGTCGGCCCCTACTTCTCGGTGGGAACATTATATACGTCTATATCGTAATATAACCTAACCTAACCCATTTTGCCCTTCGGTGATAATGTTTTACAGAATCCCGGTCGTGTTGGCTCATACTTCTCGGTGGGGACATTATATACGTCTATAACGTTATATATCATAACCTAAGGCAACCTAACATCTCGGATGTAGTATTTTCCAAAACACCTGGCGGCTTGGCCCCTACTTCTCGGTGGGAACATTATATACGTCTATATCGCAATATTACCTAACCTAACCCATCTAGCCCCTCGCTGGTAATGTTTTACAGAATCCAGTTCGTGTCGTCCCGTACGTCTTGGTGGGGACATTGCATGCGTCTATAACGTTATATATCCTAACCTAAGGCGACCTAACATCTCGGATGTAGTATTTTGCAACGTTACATGCGTGTCGGCCCCTACTTCTCGGTGGGAACATTATATACGTCTATATCGTAATATAACCTAACCTAACCCATTTTGCCTTTCGGTGATAATGTTTTACAGAATCCCGGTCGTGTTTGCTCATACTTCTCGGGGGGGACATTATATACGTCTATAACGTTATATATCATAACCTAAGGCAACCTAACATCTCGGATGTAGTATTTTCCAAAATACCTGGCGGCTTGGCCCCTACTTCTCGGTGGGAACATTATATACGTCTATAACGTAATATAACCTAACCTAACCCATCTAGCCCCTCGGCGGTAATGTTTTACAGAATCCCGGTCGTGTCGGCCCGTACTTCTCGGTGGGGACATTATATGCGTCTAGAAAGTTATATATCCTAACCTAAGGCAACCTAACATCTCGGATGTAGTATTTTACAACATTCCTGGCGGGTCGGCCCCTACTTCTCGGTGGGAACATTATATAGGTCTACAACGTAGTATAACCTAACCTAACCCATCTAGCCCATCGCTGGTAATGCTTTACAGTATCCAGTTCGTGTCGTCCCGTACGTCTCGGTGGGGACATTGTATGCGTCTATAACGTTATATATCCTAACCTAAGGCAACCTAACATCTCGAATGTAGTATTTTACAACATTGCACTCGGGTCGGCCCCTAATTCTCGTTGGGTACACTATATACGTCTACAACGTAATATAACATAACCAAACCCATCTAGCACCTCGCTGGTAATGTTTTACAGAATCCAGTTCGTGTCGTCCCGTACGTCTTGGTGGGGATATTGCATGCGTCTATACCGTTATATATCCTAACCTAAGGCAACCTAATATCTCTAACGTAGTATTTTACGACATTCCAGGCGGGTCGGCCCCTACTTCTCGGTGGACACATTATATACATCTATATCGCAATATTACCTAACCTAACCCATCTAGCCCCTCGCTGGTAATGTTTTACAGAATCCAGTTCGTGTCGTCCCGTACGTCTCGGTGGGGACATTGTATGCGTCTATAACATTATATATCCTAACCTAAGGCAACCTAACATCTCGGATGTAGTATTTTACAACATTCCTGGCGGGTCGGCCCCTACTTCTCGGTGGGAACATTATATACGTCCATAACGTGATATAACCTAATCTAACCCATCTAGCCCCTCGGCGGTAATGTTTTACAGAATCCCGTTCGGGTTGGTTCATACTTCTCGGTGGGGACATAATATACGTCTATAACATTGTATGTCCCACCCGAAGGCAACCTAACGTCTCGAATGTAGTATTTCACAACATTCCTGGCGGGTCGGCCCCACTTCTCGTTAGGGACATTATATAAGTCTATATCGTAATATAACCTAACCTAACCCATCTAGTCCCTCGATAGTAATGTTTCACAGAATTCCGTTCGTGTCGCCTCGTACGTCACGGTGCGGACATTATATACGTCTATAACATTATATATCCTCACCTAAGGCAACCTAACATCTCGGATGTAGTATTTTCCAAAATACCTGGCGGGTCGGCCCCTACTTCTCGGTGGACACATTATATACGTCTATTTCGCAATATTACCTAACCTAACCCATCTAGCCCCTCGCTGGTAATGTTTTACAGAATCCAGTTCGTGTCGTCCCGTACGTCTCGGTGGGGACATTGTATGCATCTATAACGATATATATCCCAACCTAAGGCGACCTAACATCTCGGATGTAGTATTTTGCAACATTACAGGCGTGTCGGCCCCTACTTCTCGGTGGGAACATTATATACGTCTATATCGTAATATAACCTAACCTAACCCATTTTGCCCTTCGGTGATAATTTTTTACAGAATCCCGGTCGTGTTGGCTCATACTTCTCGGTGGGGACATTATATACGTCTATAACGTTATATATCATAACCTAAGGCAACCTAACATCTCGGATGTAGTATTTTCCAAAATACCTGGCGGCTTGTCCCCTACTTCTCGGTGGGAACATTATATACGTCTATAACGTAATGTAACCTAACCTAACCCATCTAGCCCCTCGGCGGTAATGTTTTACAGAATCCCGGTCGTGTCGGCCCGTACTTCTCGGTGGGGACATTATATGCGTCTAGAAAGTTATATATCTTAACCTAAGGCAACCTAACATCTCGGATGTAGTATTTTACAACATTCCTGGCGGGTCGGCCCCTACTTCTCGGTGGGAACATTATATAGGTCTACAACGTAGTATAACCTAACCTAACCCATCTAGCCCCTCGCTGGTAATGCTTTACAGTTTCCAGTTCGTGTCGTCCCGTACGTCTCGGTGGGGACATTGTATGCGTCTATAACGTTATATATCCTAACCTAAGGCAACCTAACATCTCGAATGTAGTATTTTACAACATTGCACTCGGGTCGGCCCCTAATTCTCGTTGGGTACACTATATACGTCTACAACGTAATATAACCTAACCAAACCCATCTAGCCCCTCGCTGGTAATGTTTTACAGAATCCAGTTCGTGTCGTCCCGTACGTCTTGGTGGGGACATTGTATGCGTCTATAACGTTATATATCCTAACCTAAGGCAACCTAACATCCCGAATGTAGTATTTTACAACATTCCACTCGGGTCGGCCCCTAATTCTCGTTGGGTACACTATATACGTCTACAACGTAATATAACATAACCAAACCCATCTAGCACCTCGCTGGTAATGTTTTACAGAATCCCGGTCGTGTCGGCCCGTACTTCTCGGTGGGGACATTATATGCGTCTAGAAAGTTATATATCCTAACCTAAGGCAACCTAACATCTCGGATGTAGTATTTTACAACATTCCTGGCGGGTCGGCCCCTACTTCTCGGTGGGAACATTATATAGGTCTACAACGTAGTATAACCTAACCTAACCCATCTAGCCCCTCGCTGGTAATGCTTTACAGTATCCAGTTCGTGTCGTCCCGTACGTCTCGGTGGGGACATTGTATGCGTCTATAACATTATATATCCTAACCTAAGGCAACCTAACATCTCGGATGTAGTATTTTACAACATTCCTGGCGGGTCGGCACCTACTTCTCGGTGGGAACATTATATACGTCCATAACGTGATATAACCTAATCTAACCCATCTAGCCCCTCGGCGGTAATGTTTTACAGAATCCCGTTCGGGTTGGTTCATACTTCTCGGTGGGGACATAATATACGTCTATAACATTGTATGTCCCACCCGAAGGCAACCTAACGTCTCGAATGTAGTATTTCACAACATTCCTGGCGGGTCGGCCCCACTTCTCGGTAGGGACATTATATAAGTCTATATCGTAATATAACCTAACCTAACCCATCTAGTCCCTCGATAGTAATGTTTCACAGAATTCCGTTCGTGTCGCCTCGTACGTCACGGTGCGGACATTATATACGTCTATAACATTATATATCCTCACCTAAGGCAACCTAACATCTCGGATGTAGTATTTTCCAAAATACCTGGCGGGTCGGCCCCTACTTCTCGGTGGACACATTATATACGTCTATATCGCAATATTACCTAACCTAACCCATCTAGCCCCTCGCTGGTAATGTTTTACAGAATCCAGTTCGTGTCGTCCCGTACGTCTCGGTGGGGACATTGTATGCATCTATAACGATATATATCCCAACCTAAGGCGACCTAACATCTCGGAAGTATTTTGCAACATTACAGGCGTGTCGGCCCCTACTTCTCGGTGGGAACATTATATACGTCTATATCGTAATATAACCTAACCTAACCCATTTTGCCCTTCGGTGATAATTTTTTACAGAATCCCGGTCGTGTTGGCTCATACTTCTCGGTGGGGACATTATATACGTCTATAACGTTATATATCATAACCTAAGGCAACCTAACATCTCGGATGTAGTATTTTCCAAAATACCTGGCGGCTTGGCCCCTACTTCTCGGTGGGAACATTATATACGTCTATAACGTAATATAACCTAACCTAACCCATCTAGCCCCTCGGCGGTAATGTTTTACAGAATCCCGTTCGTGTCGTCCCGTACGTCTCGGTGCGGACATTATATAAGTCTATAACGTTATATATCCTAACCTAAGGCAACCTAACATCTCGAATGTAGTATTTTAAGACATTCCACTCGGTTCGGCCCCTAATTCTCGTTGGGTACATTATATACGTCTACAACGAAATATAACCTAACCTAACCCATCTAGCCCCTCGCTGGTAATGTTTTACAGAATCCAGTTTGTGTCGTCCCGTACGTCTCGGTGAGGACATTGTATGCATCTATAACGATATATATCCTAACCTAAGGCGACCTAACATCTCGGATGTAGTATTTTGCAACGTTACATGCGTGTCGGCCCCTACTTCTCGGTGGGAACATTATATACGTCTATATCGTAATATAACCTAACCTAACCCATTTTGCCTTTCGGTGATAATGTTTTACGGAATCCCGGTCGTGTTTGCTCATACTTCTCGGGGGGGACATTATATACGTCTATAACGTTATATATCATAACCTAAGGCAACCTAACATCTCGGATGTAGTATTTTCCAAAATACCTGGCGGCTTGGCCCCTACTTCTCGGTGGGAACATTATATACGTCCATAACGTAATATAACCTAACCTAACCCATCTAGCCCCTCGGCGGTAATGTTTTACAGAATCCCGGTCGTGTCGGCCCGTACTTCTCGGTGGGGACATTATATGCGTCTAGAAAGTTATATATCCTAACCTAAGGCAACCTAACATCTCGGATGTAGTATTTTACAACATTCCTGGCGGGTCGGCCCCTACTTCTCGGTGGGAACATTATATAGGTCTACAACGTAGTATAACCTAACCTAACCCATCTAGCCCCTCGCTGGTAATGCTTTACAGTATCCAGTTCGTGTCGTCCCGTACGTCTCGGTGGGGACATTGTATGCGTCTATAACGTTATATATCCTAACCTAAGGCAACCTAACGTCTCGAATGTAGTATTTTACAACATTCCACTCGGGTCGGCCCCTAAATCTCGTTGGGTACACTATATACGTCTACAACGTAATATAACCTAACCAAACCCATCTAGCCCCTCGCTGGTAATGTTTTACAGAATCCAGTTCGTGTCGTCCCGTACGTCTTGGTGGGGACATTGTATGCGTCTATAACGTTATATATCCTAACCTAAGGCAACCTAACATCCCGAATGTAGTATTTTACGACATTCCACTCGGGTCGGCCCCTAATTCTCGTTGGGTACACTATATACGTCTACAACGTAATATAACATAACCAAACCCATCTAGCACCTCGCTGGTAATGTTTTACAGAATCCCGGTCGTGTCGGCCCGTACTTCTCGGTGGGGACATTATATGCGTCTAGAAAGTTATATATCCTAACCTAAGGCAACCTAACATCTCGGATGTAGTATTTTACAACATTCCTGGCGGGTCGGCCCCTACTTCTCGGTGGGAACATTATATAGGTCTACAACGTAGTATAACCTAACCTAACCCATCTAGCCCCTCGCTGGTAATGCTTTACAGTATCCAGTTCGTGTCCTCCCGTACGTCTCGGTGGGGACATTGTATGCGTCTATAACGTTATATATCCTAACCTAAGGCAACCTAACATCTCGAATGTAGTATTTTACAACATTGCACTCGGGTCGGCCCCTAATTCTCGTTGGGTACACTATATACGTCTACAACGTAATATAACATAACCAAACCCATCTAGCACCTCGCTGGTAATGTTTTACAGAATCCAGTTCGTGTCGTCCCGTACGTCTTGGTGGGGATATTGCATGCGTCTATACCGTTATATATCCTAACCTAAGGCAACCTAATATCTCTAACGTAGTATTTTATGACATTCCAGGCGGGTCGGCCCCTACTTCTCGGTGGACACATTATATACGTCTATATCGCAATATTACCTAACCTAACCCATCTAGCCCCTCGCTGGTAATGTTTTACAGAATCCAGTTCGTGTCGTCCCGTACGTCTCTGTGGTGACATTGTATGCGTCTATAACATCATATATCCTAACCTAAGGCAACCTAACATCTCGGATGTAGTATTTTACAACATTCCTTGCGGGTCGGCCCCTACTTCTCGGTGGGAACATTATATACGTCCATAACGTGATATAACCTAATGTAACCCATCTAGCCCCTCGGCGGTAATGTTTTACAGAATCCCGTTCGGGTTGGTTCATACTTCTCGGTGGGGACATAATATACGTCTATAACATTGTATGTCCCACCCGAAGGCAACCTAACGTCTCGAATGTAGTATTTCACAACATTCCTGGCGGGTCGGCCCCACTTCTCGGTAGGGACATTATATAAGTCTATATCGTAATATAACCTAACCTAACCCATCTAGTCCCTCGATAGTAATGTTTCACAGAATTCCGTTCGTGTCGCCCCGTACGTCACGGTGCGGACATTATATACGTCTATAACATTATATATCCTCACCTAAGGCAACCTAACATCTCGGATGTAGTATTTTCCAAAATACCTGGCGGGTCGGCCCCTACATCTCGGTGGACACATTATATACGTCTATATCGCAATATTACCTAACCTAACCCATCTAGCCCCTCGCTGGTAATGTTTTACAGAATCCAGTTCGTGTCGTCCCGTACGTCTCGGTGGGGACATTGTATGCGTCTATAACGTTATATATCCTAACCTAAGGCAACCTAACATCTCGGATGTAGTATTTTGCAACATTCCTGGCGGGTCGGCCCCTACTTCTCGGTGGAAACATTATGTACGTCCATAACGTGATATAACCTAATCTAACCCATCTAGCCCCTCGGCGGTAATGTTTTACAGAATCCCGTTCGGGTTGGTTCATACTTCTCGGTGGGGACATAATATACGTCTATAACAGTGTATGTCCCACCCGAAGGCAACCTAATGTCTCGAATGTAGTATTTCACCACATTCCTGGCGGGTCGGCCCCACTTCTCGGTAGGGACATTATATAAGTCTATATCGTAATATAACCTAACCTAACCCACCTCGACCCTCGCTAGTAATGTTTCACAGAATTCCGTTCGTGTGGCCCCGTACGTCACGGTGCGGACATTATATACGTCTATAACATTATATATCCTCACCTAAGGCAACCTAACATCTCGGATGTAGTATTTTCCAAAATACCTGGCGGGTTGGCCCCTACTTCTCGGTGGGAACATTATATACGTCTATAACGTAATATAACCTAACCTAACCCTTCTAGCCCCTCGGCGGTAATGTTTTACAGAATCCCGTTCGTGTCGTCCCGTACGTCTCGGTGCGGACATTATATAAGTCTATAACGTTATATATCCTAACCTAAGGCAACCTAACATCTCGAATGTAGTATTTTAAGACATTCCACTCGGGTCGGCCCCTAATTCTCGTTGAGTACATTATATACGTCTACAACGAAATATAACCTAACCTAACCCATCTAGCCCCTCGCTGGTAATGTTTTACAGAATCCAGTTCGTGTCGTCCCGTACGTCTTGGTGGGGACATTGCATGCGTCTATACCGTTATATATCCTAACCTAAGGCAACCTAACATCTCTAACGTAGTATTTTACGACATTCCAGGCGGGTCGGCCCCTACTTCTCGGTGGACACATTATATACGTCTATATCGCAATATTACCTAACCTAACCCATCTAGCCCCTCGCTGGTAATGTTTTACAGAATCCAGTTCGTGTCGTCCCGTACGTCTCGGTGGGGACATTGTATGCGTCTATAACATTATATATCCTAACCTAAGGCAACCTAACATCTCGGATGTAGTATTTTACAACATTCCTGGCGGGTCGGCCCCTACTTCTCGGTGGGAACATTATATACGTCCATAACGTGATATAACCTAATCTAACCCATCTAGCCCCTCGGCGGTAATGTTTTACAGAATCCTGTTCGGGTTGGTTCATACTTCTCGGTGGGGACATAATATACGTCTATAACATTGTATGTCCCACCCGAAGGCAACCTAACGTCTCGAATGTAGTATTTCACAACATTCCTGGCGGGTCGGCCCCACTTCTCGGTAGGGACATTATATACGTCTATAACGTAATATAACCTAACCTAACCCTTCTAGCCCCTCGGCGGTAATGTTTTACAGAATCCCGTTCGTGTCGTCCCGTACGTCTCCGTGGGGACATTGTATGCGTCTATAACGTTATATATCCTAACCTAAGGCAACCTAACATCTCGGATGTAGTAATTTCCAAAATTACTGGCGGGTCGGCCCCTACTTCTCGGTGGGAACATTATATACGTCTATAACGTAATATAACCTAACCTAACCCATCTAGCCCCTCGGCGGTAATGTTTTACAGAATCCCGTTCGTGTCGTCCCGTACGTCTCAGTGCGGACATTATATAAGTCTATAACGTTATATATCCTAACCTAAGGCAACCTAACATCTCGGATGTAGTATTTTCCAAAATACCTGGCGGCTTGGCCCCTACTTCTCGGTGGGAACATTATATACGTCTATAACGTAATATAACCTAACCTAACCCATCTAGCCCCTCGGCGGTAATGTTTTACAGAATCCCGGTCGTGTCGGCCCGTACTTCTCGGTGGGGACATTATATGCGTCTAGAAAGTAATATATCCTAACCTAAGGCAACCTAACATCTCGGATGTAGTACTTTACAACATTCCTGGCGGGTCGGCCCCTACTTCTCGGTGGGAACATTATATAGGTCTACAACGTAGTATAACCTAACCTAACCCATCTAGCCCCTCGCTGGTAATGCTTTACAGTATCCAGTTCGTGTCGTCCCGTACGTCTCGGTGGGGACATTGTATGCGTCTATAACGTTATATATCCTAACCTAAGGCAACCTAACATCTCGAATGTAGTATTTTACAACATTCCACTCGGGTCGGCCCCTAATTCTCGTTGGGTACACTATATACGTCTAGAACGTAATATAACCTAACCAAACCCATCTAGCCCCTCGCTGGTAATGTTTTACAGAATCCAGTTCGTGTCGTCCCGTACGTCTTGGTGGGGACATTGTATGCGTCTATAACGTTATATATCCTAACCTAAGGCAACTTAACATCTCTAACGTAATATTTTACAACATTCCAGGCGGGTCGGCACCTACTTCTCGGTGGACACATTATATACGTCTATATCGCAATATTACCTAACCTAACCCATCTAGCCCCTCGCTGGTAATGTTTTACAGAATCCCGGTCGTGTCGTCCCGTACGTCTCGGTGCGGACATTATATGCGTCTAGAACGTTATATATCCTAACCTAACGCAACTTAACATCTCTAACGTAGTGTTTTACAACATTCCAGGCGGGTCGGCCCCTACTTCTCGGTGGACACATTATATACGTCTATATCGCAATATAACCTAACCTAACCCACCTAGCACCTCGCTGGTAATGTTTCACAGAATCCCGTTCGCGTCGCCCCTTACGTCACGGTGCGGACATTATATACGTCTATAACGTTATATATGCTAACCTAAGGCAACCTAACATCTCGGATATAGTATTTTACAACATTCCTGGCGCTTCGGCTCCTACTTTTCGGTGGGAACATTATATACGTCTATAACGTTACATATCCTAACGTAAGGCAACATAACATCTCGGATGTTATATTTTACAACATTCCTGGCGTGTCGTCGCCTGCTTCTCGATGGGGACATTGCATGCGTCTATAACGTTATATATCCTAACCTAAGGCAACCTAACATCTCGGATGTAGTATTTTACCACATTCCTGGCGGTGCGGAACCTACTTCTCGGTGGGAACATTATATAAGTCTATATCGTAATATAACCTAACCTAACCCATCTAGAACCTCGCTGGTAATGTTTCACAGAATCCCGTTCGTGTCGCTACGTACGTCACGGTGCGGACATTATATACGTCTATAACGTTACATATGCTAACCTAAGGCAACCTAACATCTCGGATGTAGTATTTTACAACATTCCTGGCGGGTCGGCCCCTGCTTCTCGGTGGGAACATTATATAGGTCTACAACGTAGTATATCCTAACCTAAGGGAACCTAACATCTCGGGTGTAATATTTTACAACATTCCTGGCATGTCGGTCCCTACTTCTCGGTGAGAACATTCTATACGTCTATAACCTTGTATATCCTAACCTAACGCAACCTAACATCTCGGATGTAATATTTTACATCATTCCTGGCATGTCAGTCCCTACTTCTCGGTGGTAACATTATACACGTCTATAACGTTATATATCATAACCTAAGGCAACCGAAAATCTCGGATGTAATAGTTGATAACATTCCTGGCGTGTCGGCCCGTTCATCTCGGTGGGAACATTATTTACGTCTATAACGTAATATATCCTAACGCAAGGCAACATAACATCTCGAATGTAATATTTTACAACATTCCTGGCGTGTCGTCGCCTGCTTCTCGATGGGGACATTATATACGTCTATAACGTTGTATATCCTAACCCAAAGCAACCTAACTTCTTGGATGTAATGTTTTACAACATTCCTGGCATGTCGGTTCCCACGTCTCGGTGGGAACATTATATAAGTCTATAACGATGTATATCCTAACCTAAGGCAACCTAACATCTCGTATGTAATATTTTACAACATTCCTGACGCGTCGGCCCCTATTTCTCGGTGGGAACATTATATATGTCTATAACGTTATATATCCTAGACTAAGGCGACCTACCAAGTCGAATGTAATATTTTACATCATTTCTGGCGTGTCGGCCCGTAGTTCTCGGTGATGACATTATATGCGTGTATAACATTATATGTCCTAGCCTAAGGCAACCTAACATCTCGGATGTAATATTTTACAACATTCTGGCGTGTCGTCGCCTGCTTCTCGATGGCGACATTTTATACGTCTATAACGTTGTATATCCTAACCTAACGCAACCTAACATCTGGGATGTAATATTTTACTCGATTCCTGGCATGTCGGTCCCTACGTCTCGGTGGGAACGTTATATACGTCTATAACGATATATATCCAAACTTAAGGGAAACTAACATCTCGGATGTCATATTTTACAACATTCCTGGCGCTTCGGCTCCTACTTTTCGGTGGGAACATTATATACGTCTATAACGTTACATATCCTAACGTAAGGCAACATAACATCTCGGATGTTATATTTTACAACATTCCTGGCGTGTCGTCGCCTGCTTCTCGATGGGGACATTATATACGTCTATAACATTGTATATCCTAACCTAAGGCAACCTAACATCTGGGATGTAATATTTTACAACATTCCTGGCGCTTCGGCTCCTACTTTTCGGTGGGAACATTATATACGTCTATAACGCTACATATCCTAACGTAAGGCAACATAACATCTCGGATGTTATATTTTACAACATTACTGGCGTGTCGTCGCCTGCTTCTCTTTGGGGACATTATATACGTCTATAACGTTGTATATCCTAACCTAACGCAACCTAACATCTGGGATGTAATATTTTACAACATTCCTGGCATGTCGGGCCCTATTTCTCGGTGGGAATATTATATACGTCTGTAACGTTATATATCCTAGCCTAAGGCAACCTAACATCTCGGGTTTAATATTTTACAACATTCCTGACGCGTCGGCCCTTATTTCTCGGTGGGAACATTATATACGTCTATAACGATATATATCCAAACTTAAGGGAAACTAACATCTCGGATGTCATATTTTACAACATTCCTGGCGCTTCGGCTCCTACTTTTCGGTGGGAACATTATATACGTCTATAACGTTACATATCCTAACGTAAGGCAACATAACATCTCGGATGTTATATTTTAGA
The DNA here is from genome assembly GCA_963969225.1 of Xylocopa violacea. Classification (NCBI taxonomy): domain Eukaryota; kingdom Metazoa; phylum Arthropoda; class Insecta; order Hymenoptera; family Apidae; genus Xylocopa; species Xylocopa violacea. The sequence continues at coordinate 656,444 of CAXAJV010000350.1, forward strand.
ACATTCCTGGCGTGTCGTCGCCTGCTTCTCGATGGGGACATTATATACGTCTATAACATTGTATATCCTAACCTAAGGCAACCTAACATCTGGGATGTAATATTTTACAACATTCCTGGCGCTTCGGCTCCTACTTTTCGGTGGGAACATTATATACGTCTATAACGCTACATATCCTAACGTAAGGCAACATAACATCTCGGATGTTATATTTTACAACATTCCTGGCGTGTCGTCGCCTGCTTCTCTTTGGGGACATTATATACGTCTATAACGTTGTATATCCTAACCTAACGCAACCTAACATCTGGGATGTAATATTTTACAACATTCCTGGCATGTCGGGCCCTATTTCTCGGTGGGAATATTATATACGTCTGTAACGTTATATATCCTAGCCTAAGGCAACCTAACATCTCGGGTTTAATATTTTACAACATTCCTGACGCGTCGGCCCTTATTTCTCGGTGGGAACATTATATACGTCTATAACGTTATATATCATAACCTAAGGCAACCTAAAATCTCTACCGTAATAGTTTACAACATTCCTGGCGCTTCGGCTCCTACTTGTCGGTGCGAGCATTATATACGTCTATAACGTTATATATCCTAACGTAAGGCAACATAACATCTCGGATATAATATTTTACAACATTCCTGGCGTGTCGTCGCCTGCTTCTCGATGGGGACATTATATACGTCTATAACGTTGTATATCCTAACCTAACGCAACCTAACATCTGGGGTGTAATATTTTACAACATTCCTGTCATGTCGGTCCCTACGTCTCGGTGGGAACGTTATATACGTCTATAACGACATATATCCAAACTTAAGGGAAACTAACATCTCGGATGTAAAATTTTACAACATTCCTGGCGCTTCGGCTCCTACTTTTCGGTGGGAACATTATATACGTCTATAACGCTACATATCCTAACGTAAGGCAACATAACATCTCGGATGTTATATTTTACAACATTCCTGGCGTGTCGTCGCCTGCTTCTCGATGGGGCCATTATATACGTCTATAACGTTGTATATCCTAACCTAAGGCAACCTAACATCTCGGATGTAATATTTTACAACATTCTGGCTTGTCAGTCCCCACGTCTCGATCTGGACATTATATACATCTATAACGATATGTATCCAAACTTAAGGGAAACTAACATCTCGGATGTAATATTTTACAACATTCCTGGCGCTTCGGCTCCTACTTTTCGGTGGGAACATTATATACGTCTATAACGTTACATATCCTAACGTAAGGCAACATAACATCTCGGATGTTATATTTTACAACATTCCTGGCGTGTCGTCGCCTGCTTCTCGATGGGGACATTATATACGTCTATAACGTTGTATATCCTAACCTAACGCAACCTAACATCTGGGATGTAATATTTTACAACATTCCTGGCATGTCGGTCCCTACGTCTCGGTGGGAACGTTATATACGTCTATAACGATATATATCCAAACTTAAGGGAAACTAACATCTCGGATGTCATATTTTACAACATTCCTGGCGCTTCGGCTCCTACTTTTCGGTGGGAACATTATATACGTCTATAACGTTACATATCCTAACGTAAGGCAACATAACATCTCGGATGTTATATTTTACAACATTCCTGGCGTGTCGTCGCCTGCTTCTCGATGGGGTCATTACATACGTCTATAACGTTGTATATCCTAACCTAAGGCATCCTAACATCTCGGATGTAATGTTTTACAACATTCTGGCTTGTCAGCCCCACGTCTCGATCTGGACATTATATACATCTATAACGATATATATCCAAACTTAAGGGAAACTAACATCTCGGATGTAATATTTTACAACATTCCTGGCGCTTCGGCTCCTACTTTTCGGTGGGAACATTATATACGTCTATAACGTTACATATCCTAACGTAAGGCAACATAACATCTCGGATGTTATATTTTACAGCAATCCTGGCGTGTCGTCGCCTGCTTCTCGATGGGGACATTATATACGTCTATAACGTTGTATATCCTAGCGTAAGCAATCTAACATCTCGGATGTAATATTTTACAACATCCCTGGCGCGTCGTCGCCTGCTTCTCGATGGGGACATTAAATACGTCTATAACGTTGTATATCCTAACCTAACGCAACCTAAAATCTGGGATGTAATATTTTACAACATTCCTGGCATGTCGGTCCCTACGTCTCTGTGGGAAAATTCTATACGTCTATAACGTTGTATATCCTAACCTAAGGGAACCTAACATCTCGGGTGTAGTATTTTACAACATTCCTGACGCGTCGGCCCCTATTTCTCGGCTGGACCATTATATACGTCTATAGCGTTATATATCCTAGCCTAAGGCGACCTAGCATGTCGAATGTAATATTTTACATCATTCCTGTCGTGTCGAACCGTATTTCTCGGTGGTAACAATATCTTCGTCTATAACGTTATGTATCCTAGCCTAAGGCAACCTAACATGCCGAATGTAATATTTTACAACATTCCTGGCGTGTCGTCGCCTACTTCTCGATGGGGACATTATATACGTCTATAACGTTGTATATCCTAACCTAACGCAACCTAACATCTCGGATGTAATATTTTACAACATTCCTGGCATGTCGGTCCCTACATCTCGGTGGGAACATTATATACGTCTATAACGTTATATATCCTAGCCTAAGGCGACGTAACATGTCGGATGTAATAGTTGATAACATTCCTGGCGTGTCGGCCCGTACTTCTCGGTGGTAACATTACATACGTCTATAACGTTATATATCCTAGCCTAAGTCAACCTAACATGTCGAATGTAATATTTCACAACATTCCTTGCGTGTCGTCGCCTGCGTCTCGATGGGGACATTATATACGTCTATAACATTGTATATCCTAACCTAACGCAACCTAACACCTCGGATGTAATAGTTGACAACATTCCTGGCGTCTAGGCCCGTACTTCTCGGTGGGAACATTGTATACGTCTATAACGTTATATATCCTAGCCTAAGGCGACCTAACATGTCGAATATAATATTTTACATCATTCCTGGCGTGTCGTCGCCTGCTTCTCGATGGGAACATTATATACGTCTATAACGTTATGTATCCTAACCTAACGCAACCTAACATCTGGGATGTAATATTCCTGACGTGTCGTCGCCTACTTCTGGATGGGGAGATTATATACGTCTATAACGTTATATATCCTAACCTAACGCAACCTAACACCTCGGATGTAATAGTTGACAACATTCCTGGAGTCTAGGCCCGTACTTCTCGGTGGGAACATTGTATACGTCTATAACGTTATATATCCTAGCCTAAGGCGACCTAACATGTCGAATATAATATTTTACATCATTCCTGGCGTGTCGTCGCCTGCTTCTCGATGGGAACATTATATACGTCTATAACGTTGTGTATCCTAACCTAACGCAACCTAACATCTGGGATGTAATATTCCTGGCGTGTCGTCGCCTACTTCTGGATGGGGAGATTATATACGTCTATAACGTTATATATCCTAACCTAAGGCAACCTAACATCTCGGATGTAATAGTTGACAACATTCCTGGCGTGTCCGCCCGTACTTCTCGGTGGGAACATTATATACGTCTATAACGTTATATATCCTAGCCTAAGGCCACATAACATGTCGAATGTAATATTTTACAACATTCCTGGCGTTTCGTCGCCTACTTCTCGATGGGTGCATTATATACGTCCATAACGTTGTATATCCTAACCTAACGCAACCTAACATCTGCGATGTATTATTTTACAACATTCCTGGCATGTCGGTGCCTACGTCTCGATGGGAACATTCTATACGTCTATAACGCTGCATATCCTAACCTAAGGGAACCTAACATCTCGGGTGTAATATTTTACAACATTCCTGACGCGTCGGCCCCTATTTCTCGGTGGGAACATTATATACGTCTATAAAGTTATATATCCTAGCCTAAGGCGACCTAACATGTCGGATGTAATAGTTGATAACATTCCTGGCGTGTCGGCCCGTACTTCTCGGTGGTAACAATATCTTCGTCTATAACGTTATGTATCCTAGCCTAAGGCAACCTAACATGCCGAATGTAATATTTTACAACATTCCTGGCGTGTCGTCGCCTACTTCTCGATGGGGACATTATATACGTCTATAACGTTGTATATCCTAACCTAACGCAACCTAACATCTCGGATGTAATATTTTACAACATTCCTGGCATGTCGGTCCCTACATCTCGGTGGGAACATTATATACGTCTATAACGTTATATATCCTAGCCTAAGGCGACGTAACATGTCGGATGTAATAGTTGATAACATTCCTGGCGTGTCGGCCCGTACTTCTCGGTGGTAACATTACATACGTCTATAACGTTATATATCCTAGCCTAAGTCAACCTAACATGTCGAATGTAATATTTCACAACATTCCTGGCGTGTCGTCGCCTGCTTCTCGATGGGGACATTATATACGTCTATAACGTTGTATATCCTAACCTAACGCAACCTAACACCTCGGATGTAATAGTTGACAACATTCCTGGCGTCTAGGCACGTACTTCTCGGTGGGAACATTGTATACGTCTATAACGTTATATATCCTAGCCTAAGGCGACCTAACATGTCGAATATAATATTTTACATCATTCCTGGCGTGTCGTCGCCTGCTTCTCGATGGGAACATTATATACGTCTATAACGTTATGTATCCTAACCTAACGCAACCTAACATCTGGGATGTAATATTCCTGACGTGTCGTCGCCTACTTCTGGATGGGGAGATTATATACGTCTATAACGTTATATATCCTAACCTAAGGCAACCTAACATCTCGGGTGTAATAGTTGACAACATTCCTGGCGTGTCCGCCCGTTCTTCTCGGTGGGAACATTATATACGTCTATAACGTTATATATCCTAGCCTAAGGCCACATAACATGTCGAATGTAATATTTTACAACATTCCTTGCGTGTCGTCGCCTACTTCTCGATGGGTGCATTATATACGTCCATAACGTTGTATACCCTAACCTAACGCAACCTAACATCTGGGATGTATTATTTTACAACATTCCTGGCATGTCGGTGCCTACGTCTCGATGGGAACATTCTATACGTCTATAACGTTGCACATCCTAACCTAAGGGAACCTAACATCTCGGATGTAATAGTTGACAACATTCCTGGCGTGTCCGCCCGTACTTCTCGGTGGGAACATTATATACGTCTATAACGTTATATATCCTAGCCTAAGGCCACATAACATGTCGAATGTAATATTTTACAACATTCCTGGCGTTTCGTCGCCTACTTCTCGATGGGTGCATTATATACGTCCATAACGTTGTATATCCTAACCTAACGCAACCTAACATCTGCGATGTATTATTTTACAACATTCCTGGCATGTCGGTGCCTACGTCTCGATGGGAACATTCTATACGTCTATAACGCTGCATATCCTAACCTAAGGGAACCTAACATCTCGGATGTAATATATTACAACATTCCTGGCGTGTCGGTCCCTACTTCTCGGTGGGAACATACTATACGTCTATAACGTTGTTTGTCCTAACCTAAGGGAACCTAACATCTCGGGTGTAATATTTTACAACATTCCTGACGCGTCGGTCCCTATTTTTCGGTGGGAACATTATATACGTCTATAACGTTATATATCCTAGCCTAAGGCAACCTAACATCTCGGATGTAATATTTGACAACATTCCTGGCGCGTCGGCTCCTATTTTTCGGTGGGAAGATTATATACGTCTATAACGTTATATATCCTAACGTAAGGCAACATAACATCTCGGATGTAATATTTTACAAAATTCCTGGCGTGTCGTCGCCTGCTTCTCGATGGGGACATTATCTACGTCTATATCGTTGTATATCCTAACCTAACGCAACCTAACTGCTGGGATGTAATATTTTACAACATTCCTGGCATGTCGGTCCCTACGTCTCGGTGGTAACATTACATACTTCTATAACGTTATATATCCTAGCCTAAGGCAGCCTAACATGTCGAATGTAATATTTTACAACATTCCTGGCATGTCGGTCCCTACTTCTCGGTGGAAACATTGTATACGTCTATAACGATATATATCCTAACCTAAGGCAACCTAACATCTCGGATGTAATAGTTGACAACATTCCAGGCGTGTCCGCCCGTACTTCTCGGTGGGAACATACTATACGTCTATAACGTTGTATATCCTAGCCTAAGGCAACCTAACATCTCGGATGTAATAGTTGACAACATTCCTGGCGTGTAGGCCCGTACTTCTCGGTGGGAACATCATATACGTCTATAGCGATACATATCCTAGCCTAAGGCGACCTAACATGTCGAATGTAATATTTTACATCATTCCTGACGTGTCGGCGCGTAGTTCTCGGTGGTAACATTATATACGTCTATAACGTAATATATCCTAGCCTAAGGCAACCTAACGTCTCGATGTAATATTCTACAACATTCCTGGCGCGTCGGCTCCTATTTTTCGGTGGGAACATTATATGCGTCTATAACGTTATATATCCTAACCTAAGGGACCCTAACATCTCGGGTGTAATATTTTACAACATTCCTGACACGTCGTCGCCTGCTTCTCGATGGGGACATTATATAAGTCTATAACGTTGTATATCTTTAACCTAACGCAACCTAACATCTGGGATGTAATATTCCTGTCATGTCGTCGCCTACTTCTGGATGGGGACATTATATACGTCTATAACGTTATATATCCTAACCTAAGGCAACCTAACATCTCGGATGTAATATTTTACAACATTCTTGGCATGTCGGTCCCTACTTCTCGGTGGGAACATTGTATACGTCTATAACGATATATATCCTAACCTAGGGCAACCTAACATCTCGGATGTAATAGTTGACAACATTCCTGGCGTGTCCGCCCGTACTTCTCGGTGGGAACATTATATACGTCTATAACGTTATATATCCTAGCCTAAGGCGACCTAACATGTCGAATGTAATATTTTACAACATTCTGGCGTGTCGGTCCCTACTTCTCGGTGGGAATATTATATACGTCTATAACGTTATATATCATAACCTAAGGCAACCTAACATCTCGGATGTAATATTTTACAACATTCCTGGCATATCGGTCCCTACTTCTCGGTGGAAACATTGTATACGTCTATAACGATATATATCCTAGCCTAAGGCAACCTAACATCTCGGATGTAATAGTTGACAACATTCCTGGCGTGTGCGCCCGTACTTCTCGGTGGGAACCTTACATACGTCTATAACGTTATATATCCTAGCCTAAGGCCACCTAACATGTCGAATGTAATATTTTACAACATTCCTGACGCGTCGGCCCCTATTTTTCGGTGGGAACATTATATACGTCTATAACGTTATATATCCTAGTCTAAGGCAACCTAACATAGCGAATGTAATATTTTACAACATGCCTGGCGTGTTGTCGCCTACTTCTCGATGGGGACATTATATACATCTATAATCTTGTATATCCTAACCTAAGGCAGCCTAACATCTCGGATGTAGTATTTTACAACATTCCTGGCGTGTCGTCGCCTACTTCTGGATGGGGTCATTATATACATCCATAACGTTGTATATCCTAACCTAAGGGAACCTGACATCTCGGGTGTAATATTTTACAGCATTCCTGACGCGTCGGTCCCTATTTTTCGGTGGGAATATTATATACGTCTATAACGTTATATATCCTAGCCTAAGGCAACCTAACACTTCGGATGTAATAGTTGACAACATTCCTGGCGTGTAGGCCCGTACTTCTCGGTGGGAACGTTGTATACATCTATAACGTTATATATCCTAGCCTAAGGCGACCTAACATATCGAATGTAATATTTTACATCATTCCTGGCGTGTCGTCGCCTGCTTCTCGATGGGAACATTATATACGTCTATAACGTTGTGTATCCTAACCTAACGCAACCTAACATCTGGGATGTAATATTCCTGGCGTGTCGTCGCCTACTTCTGCATGGGGACATTATATACGTCTATAACGTTATATATCCTAACCTAAGGCAACCTAACATCTCGGATGTAATAGTTGACAACATTCCTGGCGTGTCCACCCGTACTACACGGTGGGAACATTATATACGTCTATAACGTTATATATCCTAGCCTAAGGCCACATAACATGTCGAATGTAATATTCTACAACATTCCTGGCGTGTCGTCGCCTACTTCTGGATGGGGACATTATATACGTCTATAACGTTGTATATCCTAACCTAAAGCAACCTAACATCTGGGATGTAATATTTTACAAGATTCCTGGCATGTCGGTCCCCAAGTCTCGGTAGGAACATTATATACGTCTATAACGATATATATCCAAACCTAAGGGAACCTAACATCTCGGATGTAATATTTTACAACATTCCTGGCGTGTCGTCGCCTGCTTCTCGATGGGTACATAATATACGTCCATAACGTTGTATATCCTAACCTAACGCAACCTAACATCTGGAATGTAATATTTTACAACATTCCTGGCGTGTCGTCGCCTGCTTCTCGATGGGGACATAATATACGTCTATAACGTTGTATATCCTTATCTAACGCAACCTAACATCTGGGATGTAATATTTTACAACATTCCTGGAGTGTCGTCGCCTACTTCTGGATAGGGTCATTATATACATCTATAACGTTGTATATCCTAACCTAAGGCAACCTAACATCTGGGATGTAATATTTTACAACATTCTTGGCATGTCGGTCCCTACTTCTCGGTGGGAACATTGTATACGTCTATAACGATATATATCCTAGCCTAAGGCAACCTAACATGTCGAATGTAATATTTTATTACATTCATGGAGTGTCGTCGCGTGCTTCTCGATGGGGACATTATATACGTCTATAACGTTATATATCCTAACCTAAGGCAACCTAACATCTCGGATGTAATAGTTGACAACATTCCTGGCGTGTCCACCCGTACTTCTCGGTGGGAACATTATATACGTCTATAACGTTATATATCCTAGCCTAAGGCCACATAACATGTCGAATGTAATATTTTACAACATTCCTGGCGTGTCGTCGCCTGCTTCTCGATGGGGACATTATATACATCTATAACATTGTATATCCTAACCTAAGGCAACCTAACATCTCGGATGTAATATTTTACAACATTCCGGCGTGTCGGTCCCCAAGTCTCGGTAGGAACATTATATACATCCATAACGTTGTATATCCTAACCTAAGGGAACCTATCATCTCGGTTGTAATATTTTACAACATTCCGGACACGTCGGTCCCTATTTTTCGGTGGGAATATTATATACGTCTATAACGTTATATATCCTAGCCTAAGGCAACCTAACATCTCGGATGTAATAGTTGACAACATTCCTGGCGTGTCCACCCGTACTTCTCGGTGGGAACATCATATACGTCTATAGCGATACATATCCTAGCCTAAGGCCACATAACATGTCGAATGTAATATTTTACAACATTCCTGGCGTGTCGTCGCCTGCTTCTCGATGGGGACATTATATACATCTATAACATTGTATATCCTAACCTAATTCAACCTAACATCTCGGATGTAATATTTTACAACATTCTGGCGTGTTGGTCCCCAAGTCTCGGTAGGAACATTATATACATCCATAACGTTCTATATACTAACCAAAGGGAACCTATCATCTCGGTTGTAATATTTTACAACATTCCGGACACGTCGGTCCCTATTTTTCGGTGGGAATATTATATACGTCTATAACGTTATATATCCTAGCCTAAGGCAACCTAACATCTCGGATGTAATAGTTGACAACATTCCTGGCGTGTCCACCCGTACTTCTCGGTGGGAACATCATATACGTCTATAGCGATACATATCCTAGCCTAAGGCGACCTTACATGTCGAA